>JAYMTK010000732.1:0-19679 GCA_036897405.1 Pelargonium myrrhifolium
TTGATGATGTGACGCTCTAATACGCATTATAAATTAAAGGTTTTATAATATGTATAGATTACTTTTTTGTTGTTGAAAATAACTCGTAGTATTAATTATTGATCAAACATTACAAATTTAAAATTTCGCCAAGGGTTTTTGAGTCTACCCACCCTTCGAAACTTGCCACAGAAAGCAATGACCTAACCGAAGTATTAGTTACCAAAATTCAAAGACTTACTAACAAACTACTAAGCAACCGAATACACTGATATCCCCCTCGGCCTTCACATTAAATACTTTATTAATAAATTAGTTGAATAACAACACGTTAAGTGTATGATCATGGTAAAATGATAACTTTGTACACGTCGAGTCGTTACTCATTTATATTTAATGTCAAATCACAAAAAGTAGGAAATGAAAACATAGGATTAGTGTAAGCGACGAGAGACCTCGAATGTGTTGCTAGTGTATGGTCATAAATCGAAAGAAAGTGATGCGAAAATTCTTGTAAAACGCACGTGGACCCGAAAGTGTCATAGAAGGTCCAATGTTTTTGCCGAACAGACTTTTCTTATCGGAAAAACTTTCAACTTCAAGTTTACCAAACAAAACCTTCTATTTGAAACAACTCCTTCAATTTTCAAAGTAGAGTTAATCTCGAGAGCTACATTTGAAACTTCTGACGATTTCCAAATAATTCTCATTCAACGTAACACAAACACGATTTGGCTAGCCCAAACCCTAGAGAACTGATCTAGATATCACATGCTTACTATTTCAAACACAGAATATGCACAAAATGGCAACACATTTATACACGGAGAGCGCTATGATGACTTCAAATACACAAAATACCGGCATGATATTATATATATATATATATAGAGAGAGAGAGAGAGAGAGAGAGAGAGATTATATACCAAATAGTACGGTAATGGTGAGTCTACAATAGGGATGTAGACATAGGATTGGCAAAATAATGCTCGCGGAAAATGAAGTTTGGTTTACCGGAGCTGCAGCCCGCGAGAGTCCCTAAAATGGAAGGAGGTCCGGCGAAGATAGATTGCTGTATTTTCCTCACAATCAAGTGATTATCCAAAATCATCAACTTCAGTAGTGTTCTACAACTCTGAAGAAATCGAGAAACACGATGTGTTAGCATTCACTTGCATACAATAACACTTCTGTAACCAAACGGATAAATTTCATTGAATTCTTATCATTCGGTTTTCTACGTTCATGAAACAAATGTACTAAAGGATGTGCCAAACTCTAAGCACGAAAATTGGAGTAGAGTTGCTATTCGACTGTCATTTTTTCAGATTTAATCCTTAACTAGTTTTTCGTAGCGTATTTCAACTCCTAGACTGGTCATGTCTTTTAGTTTACTCCTCGATAAGCGATTTTCCAACGTCACGCGAGGTAGAAGAAGGTAAAAAAAAAAATAATAATAAAAATGAATTTGAGGCTTATTTGGTGCCTCTCAAAATGTATGCTTAATTTTATCATTCTTTTGTTCTCACCTAAAACAACTTTGTTTTGGATAACCTAAATTGAAAAAATACAAATCACCGAAGTTTTATTTGGCTAACATGGATTGTTGACGTAACAATTTTGATACTAGGGAGTAGACAAAAAAATTACGACCAGTCGAGATTAATAGGCTCAGAAACCGTAGTTATGGACTGAATTTAAGGAAATGACGGTTCAGGGGTACCAAATTATTTAACTCAATCTGATCTCTACGGATAAGAAATTCAACGTACCTGGGGGTTCAATACGTCCATCCGGTGGATAATATCATCCTGAAGAAGCAAATTTAGGAGATACATGTTAGAATTCTATCTCAAGATCCCAAAAATACCTACTTGTTTAATGTTTGATATCTTCCCGATCAAAAGAGGTTTCAAAGAAGCAAAAACAAGCGCCAAAACTAAATTTCTTATTTTCAAATCAATATGTAAGGAAGGATATACAAGTGTAAGCTTTCCTACGAGAGGATGCTTAATTCAATAAGCAAAATAGGCCGCGGGCCAGAATCAGGCCAAGCCCGCTCGGGCTATAAAACGCCTGCATGTTTATCGGACAACTTTTAACTGTCCCGTGCCTGGGATTATTGAGTCAGATCAGTGACGGGCCGTCCGACCCATTTGCCAGCTCTAATTACAAGGTAGGTAGCAAATTTATGAACTGAAAATATAGAATGGATGTACCTCTAGTATCCCCGGGTTTTGCATCACAGTACCAAGAACACGGCGTGTAAGCCCCTTGTAGATGATCCCGTTGACAGTCCCATCTCCATTCATCCATGGCAATATCGGCTTGTCAGCGGGATAGGATTTATAGGGTTTACTGGCTTCTGGTAAAGCAACTTGGACGTTGCTAACTTGACTCTCATTGGAAGGCGCAGGAACCTCTTCAGGAAGATTAAGAATAGTGACTCTGTGCGCGTTATCAACACTAACGTTTTCTCTCTGTGAACCGGTAATATTAGTATTGTGGTTTTCTGGTATTCGAGTCAAATCACCATCATCTGTGCTCCCAGTGGTCTTCATCGGTGAAGGCGGTTCATAATCTCGGCAAAAACCAGCCTTTGAAATCAAGAGATACTTGGATCGATATAAGGCATCAACAATATGCACGGAATCATGAGCATTGACCTGTACGAAGTGCGCAAGTACATAAGATAATTGTTCGGTAATAGAAAGTTTTGAAGTCGCTAGGTGTAAGTAAATAAAGTAAATAAGTATATACATGTAAAAACGTTCTTGATCTTTTAAATGGCTAAACTCTCCCCCAACTGTTTGGTTTGAAACTAGAGAAACCCACTATTTATGTACGAGACAAATTTTGTTAAACTATCCCAAGCGGCCACTACCGTTCAATTCATATACTGTACTGCAGGTTAGAGCTGGCAATTCATGTTGTATACACAGACACAAAATGAGAGTGTTTGGGATCACACATTTGGTAATCATGTTATGTTCGTGTTGGAGAACCCAACACATATAGAAATCATGCCGTGTTCGTGTTGGGCCTCCTAAACACGCACGCACGATTAATTAGTCATGTTACGACACACAACAGTCAATACGCACACTTAAGGGTATAATTGTAAATTAACCTTATAAAGTGTTAAACATGTTGGGTCGTATTCGTGTCAATGATGTCGTGTCAACACGGCCCATTTAGTTATTGTGTTAAACATGTCGTGTTCGAGTTCATAAACTTGTCGTGTTCGTGTTCAACCGTTTAACACAATTACTAAACGTGTCGTGTTCGTGCATCACACAATCAACCTTCATGCACGACACAAACACGATACACACACACAAATTTCCAGCTCTACCGCAGGTACACTGACCTAGCAATTACTCAAAATTAGAATAAAATGCAATTTCAGATCTGTAAAACTAACCTTTATAGCGCGTCCAAAAACTAGAAGCGCATCGATAACAAGTTCAGGAATGTCTTCTCCTGAAAAGCAACACAAGGAAATAATCAATAGACTGAACTCTTGTATGGAAATCATTATTCCTGAATTTGAAAGGAGTATGTAGTAAGTATACATACCCGGCACATCAATGACACTAGAAATTTCTTCTATGCTCAAACCTTGATCACCGGCCTTTTGAATAGCACTATAAACAGTCTGAAAGAAACCGGGATGAAATGGGCTCGCTTGATCAGAAGGTTTCAACATCAAACGATCGGCGAAACCAGTCATAGCTTCCCAGGATGACTCACCTAAGGGAACAACATTTCCGACCCTAGAGAAATCAATATGGTCCTCACGAGAAGATTTACTACAACTTTTTTCACCCAAGGTAGTGTTTGATTCATCACTTCCATAAATGCGGAGATCCGCAGTTCTATGCTCCTCATCCTCGATTAAGTCTAAACGATTGGCACTTGAAATTGCTGTACGATGAACAGACACCATTATACCTGGAAAACCTTTCTCTCGGCGAGAAAATATAAGCTCTGAATCATTCAAGGATTTTAACCTCTTAGCCTTATCACCATCAAAAGATTCACTGTTATCAGGTCTACGTTTTAAGCCTCTCAAGTCTTCAGCCACTCCAACACCTTCATCTGGCAAGCGTGGAGAAAACGATAACTCGCCCAAAGAAACAAGTGCAAGGAAATGAAAAATTTCTCCACACTGTAGATCAGCGGTAAGATCCACTCCCCCTTCCATAAGATCCTTTTCTCTTCCGTGCAGCCAATCGGAAAATTTAGCAGCTCTTTCCCCTGTTTTTGTTGGAAAAGGAGATCTAGAAGCTCTTTGCAAGAAATGTTGAGAGAGCACAAAAGGACCTCCATCACCCCCAATCTGGCAAATGGTAATAGACAATTCTAATTAATATCATCTCTGTATGTTCATATATACTAGATCAATAGAAATATAATAGGGAAGTGAACAGAAAAATAGCCAAAATGAGGCTTTATGAATAAAACTAAAAGAAGATTTTCGTCCAAATAAAGGTTCAATTCAATGTTAAAAGCCATTGAGTTCATCATTAAGCAGGAGTAATATAACTAATACTGCAGGTGCTGGAGATACGAGCACAACAACAATAAAGCCATTTCCTGAACAATGTCGGGGTTGGCTACATGAATCCATTAGCCTCAATTTTATGGCTTTGCAGTCTCTTTGGAGCCAAAGAATGATGACAAACATTATGGGATATAAATTAACATAAGATATTGCTATTGAAAAGAAAAATAAAAAACATGTAGCTAATAGCCTAATACCTATAGAAAGTAGAGTCTTCTGAACAGAGATTGAAAAACAGATGAAGTATTCTAGTAAAGTTATATGCATTGCACAAGATGACAAGAAGTCCTAAAATAATGTGCCCGAGAGTGAAGAAAAACAATATAGTGTATAAGTTAACAAAAGATATAGCTATTGGAAAGCAAAGTGGCAAGCATGCAGCTTACCAATATAAGGTCTAGCCTTCTGAAGAGAAGAATGAAAAACAGATAAACTATTTTAGTAAATCTGCACATGTAACCGTATTATAATGCATTTGAATCTATGAATACATAAATGTGATTTACCATGAATTTCTTCTCTTTGAGAAAGCTGAAGGCGGCAAAAAGATCATGTTCAGAATACCGACGTAGAGTTTCTGCAAGCAGATTCGGCACCTCTGGTGATGTTGAAGTGCTCAAGAAAACAAGCTTAAGTAGTTCTACAGCACTGGAAATGGCCAACGATTCATGCACTTGTCTATTGACACTAATCCCTTCATTCAAACGCTTAATGAACTTCTGATGAAGTTGGTGGCATCTAGACTTTTGGGCATGATCAGAAATATTCTCACGGGAAGTGGCTAACGAAGCTGACTCGGATACGCGGGGATCCTACAAAAGCAACGATAAACTTTTATCCATCTAGCTTCCTCAAGTATTGATCAGTGTGATAATTGAATCTAGAAAGAATGTGGCAAAAACATTTATTTATATATAAGGATAATGGACATGTTGGAAGACGTGACAATAATGAATTATGAAACATTTACATGCCCATATTCAAATGAAAGCAAGAAAGCAAACATAAGAGGGAAACAGATCCACTTTTCATTACAGAATTAAATAAAACCAGCCAATCAGAACGACAGATTAACTTGAATTAATTGAATATCACGTATAATTCAATGATTGCTTCAGATAAGTTTTCAAATATGCTCTTTGGAGACGATCAAATATGAAAAAAATGAAAGGTGACAATGAGAAGAAATAGAGAACTTACTTTTTTAGAATTCCTGCAGAGATCTGACTGACCAGAGACTGACCCAACCCTATTAGAGGACTCCAATTTTGCCATCAGCTTGTATCGAAGAACCTCTTCAAGGACCGTCTTAATATTTGCATCATCAAAGTCATCCCATTGTTCTTCCTCCAAATCAGATTCTTGAGTAACTTCAGTACCATCAGGGAGACACTTATTATGGCATGCTGCCGGCGAACTCCCAGTGAATTCTCTTTGATCATCAATGAGTGGCCTATTCTGCACTCTCTCCAAGTATTTCACATAGCGTTCACTAAGCACATTACAAAGCCTCATGACAGCTCTTCTAAACTTTGTATTTCTGTTTAGTGCCGCCATTCTCTTCCCACATGCACTTGGAGGCCCTGGCAGATCAGGAAGTGAAGCCCAATCCGTGCGGTGGAATTTTGGCCCAAGAGACACACGGTTTCTTACATATTGGATAATCAATTGCCTGAAAGTAAGAAAGTGAAATGCAAAACATAAATATTATACTCATTAAGCAGCATAAAAGAACACTATCTGCCTAATCATTAAGAAATACAGAGAACCATTAACACAACAGATGGGAAATTCACAACCTGCATAATAGTAAATGCCAGGCATGAATGAAGGCAACACTCCTATACCATCAGGAGGAATAAACCACTCACTTTTTTGTCATCACCAGATTCTTTTACTTCCCAACTGTTCAGTATAAAACAGTAATTGAGCCCCCAATGACCCACTAAAGTTTTTAGTTGAACCGGTTCTCTAATATGGTACGAGCTTCTTAACCTAGTGTTCAAGAGTTCGATCATAAGCACCACCCAATTTTCATACTTATATTCAAGCACAAGGTATACAGGAAGGCTCGTGCTTGGACCACACCACAATGAGCTGGCATGTAATTAGGGGGGCGTGTTAAGAGTATTATGGACCACAACTATATGCTTAAGCTTCTAGCAGAATTGGTCCTCTAATACCGACCAATATACGGTATAAAGTGTGTTAACTATACTGAAAGGTTAACTCCTTCAGTTGGAGGCTTTTAATACATGCCTAATGATCTAACTTTTCTATCATCTCATGCCCTTTTTACGTGAATTAATTTCCTACTGTCCTCTTTTTACCTGTCAGTCTCGTCAGTCCATGAAAACCTTTTCTGGCGTGTTGGTTTGATCTTTGAAAAGGCACACTGGCTAAAAATGGAATAACACTCTTCATCATCTTCATTAGGACCAGATTCTTCCAAAGTTTCTAGAAGATCATCTTCTCGATATGCTCTCAAAGGAACACCATGCTCTACAGAAGGTGCTAGTAAGCGATTCTGCTCTTCTCCAAATTTGCCAATAGTATCAAATAATTTGGCAGTCCTAGAGTCTACTCTTGTACACTTTACCAGCGGTGCATTTACAGATCTCTTCCTTTTTCGAGAAGATGAAGCATGATTTTCTTCCAGCAGTTTGTCATCAACTCCATTTGCATTTTGAGCACCCATAAATCTATTAAGACGTTTTTGGCGCCTATCATAATATACACGAAGCACCTATAAATAAGCATGCCAAACAAGCAACATTTAGAAAAAGGAAATTATTTAACACCAAGCAGGAGTGCATGATTCATGATCCACCAAATTTTTATGACTAGTTTCTCTAAAAAAAAAATAGTTCAAAGAAAAATCTAAAACAATATAACCTGCTCTAACGTCAGTTTGAGATCCTTTGCAATCTTCTGACAGTCTTTGATTGTAAACTTTTCATTTAAATCAACCTTCTCTATCTTTTTTAGGAGCTTGGCACGTTGATCAGCTGTCATAACCCGAACAGAGGCCCATGACTTACAGACAAAAATCTACAAGCACAAATTTATGTTTAGCTAATGCAATAATATGTCTAACATGTCTACGTAGAGAATTACAGGAGACATATATACACAAAAGTAACTAGCCAGATGCCGAAGGAGTAAATAACAGATCACTTAAAGGACGACATATAAATAGTAGCTCTAAAGCAAAGATCCCTGCCAGGTTCTGACCCAGCTTTTTAGCTTATGTACTTCAGAAATTGTATACCTCATGAACAGCAGATCCAGGGAATGCCTGTAAAGCAGTTCCTGGATCGACAGCAGCATAACAAAACTCCAAAGTTTGCCAGTATTCATCAACGGCTTTTCTACTTGACAATACAAAATCATGCCGAATATAAGGGCGAAGATCAAGAGATCTAGAATCAGAAGATGTTGACACAAATGATTGTGGTTCTTCTATGTAGGGTTTAAGCTCCAACGCATGTGTAAAAGTGGTATGCGGAGTCTTAACTCCATCATCTGAATGACCATTAGTTACTAGCCGAACCAACTGCATTTCCAAAAATTAGCTGTCAGAAATGAAGATACTGACATTATATCCAAAATGAAACAGGAAAATTAAGTGAAGCGACAATTCAACAAAGCATTGAGGATGACCCTAGAGAAGCAGCCTAGAATATGTAAAATTTAAAGTACTGTGATTGGATAATGAATTTATTTCCTATGTTACCAAGAAATAATACCTTCAGCCGTCTTAAAATGTCAATGATCACCGATAATCTCCCAGTGGCCTTAGTATCCATCACATGCTTGTACTCTTGTACTGGAAGATCTGAGAGACGCAAACCCCTCTTGCATTTCTCCAACATATCATCAGATTTTTGAGTGGATCCTGCAACTTGTAAGAACAGCTCAAGTGGAATGGCCTTAATGGCTTCTTCAAGTGAAAACAAATTGCAAGCACTGTGAGGATTTTTTAGATCATTCAAATGTTTCCCACACGATAAAGAATCATTCCAACCAGGTGAACTACTCAGGTAAGTCCATAAAAAGCTATGAAGCAGTTTCGCACGAACCATTTTTGCCAACACAAACCCATTAGCACGTAAGGCTTCTGATCTCACAGCTTGGGCATCTGAACTGACACGGCACTGAGTCCTCTGGATATTATCCAACACTGGAAGTGACTCATTGTTTTTCCACTTAGGCGAGCCATGACCACGAATTTGCATCTCAAATGATCTTAGTCTATCATGAATCTCATCATGTAGCTCAGGAAGTAGACTTTGAACAGATGGGTGCAGAATAGCATGAATGATACGGCTACCACCACAATTTGCGACAACAGGGACATTAATTTTAATGCATTTGCAGTGCCCTTCTTGCTGAAGCTTGTTCAAAATTCGGTCAATGGTCCTCCTGTCCATTGTTGTGCTCTTGTCTTTCTCAAAATTTACAAGCCACCTATAAAGCTCAGCTCTCAATATGAACTTCTCATCCTGCAAAGGAAATACAGGAACAATAGTTAAATTTGTGGGTGTCTATAAATATAAGATGAGCTGTTTTCCTGAAGTAATTCTTTAATAAAGTGAGTGATGGCAAACACCTTTAACCGTTCAAGTATCCTCTGCTCTCTTCGAGCACTATCAACAGTCGAAGACAAACAAGAATACCGCTGAGATGATCTAGATTTAAGAGGCTTTGGCAAAGTAGGAGGTGTTCTTTCTGATGGAGAATCCTGTACTTCCCTTTCCGGGCTGAATGATTCAACTTCTGCATCGGGAACAGTACTTCTGGGCTCATTAACTGACTCTAGTGGGTGGCTTTGAGAAAGAAGCTCATTGTTTGCAATACCATCTTCGTGGAAATGAGGAACTGCCATTTCATTTTCTCTCCGATATGTCTTCTTAGGGGTGGCAAAATCACCTTCAGAAGTAGAAGGATCATACTCTAAAAGGTTATCAGTTAATTTGTTAGGAACATCCTTATTTCCACCATTAGCATGAGAGACTTTAATTTCATCTACGCCTTTTGATTTACAAGGACGCACACCAGATGATTGGGGATTGAAATTCTCACGAGTCCAAAAGCGATATGCCTTGCCTTTTTTAACATTTTCTGCCTCCCTAGCAGCACCAAACCTTGAGGTCATACTGTCCAGTCGAGCTTGGTTCTTTTTGTGACTAATTCCAAGTCTAGAGGACAGCTGTTTAAGCAGATATGATAATACGGTCAATAGTTGGGAGAGGGAAAAAAGAAAGCATTTTTGGGACACTTCATTGGATGATACTTGCGTATTTGATATATGTGTATATGTATGCATCTGTATAAAGATATACAAGAATTTTAAAAGAAAAGACGAACAACAAATGCACACACACCTCACGACCAAGTATCCCATCAGATCCTTCAGCATCTATCATATCATAAATTTGATGCTCAATGGCAAGGTCTACAAGCTGGTCAGTTATTTGGCATCTCCTTCCAAATTTCAGTAGTGGATCTCCATCAAATTTTTCATCACCTGATCCAAAAGTTTTTGGCTGAATATTTGAAGAGAATTTTTTCAGCAAACGTATGCAACGTTCAACCTGCCAAAAAAATATGAACATGTGAAGCCCTGAACTAGACATAAAAGCCTGGATGCAAACAAAAAAAATAGTCCAGAAAAAAAAATTATATGTCATGCTGAAAAGATTGTTTGGGTGGTCATAAAAATAAAACCAATAGAAAGCATTAAAATAGGAGGACTCTGCCAAATCAAGTTACTTGCTCAGACATAAAATACCACATTAACAATCTTAGAATACTAACAAAAAAGTAATAAATCAATCTTAGGTAACCCACAACATATCAAATTTCAAGTGGCAAAAATGGTTGCACAAAAAATTTACTATATCAAGAACCACTCAGCTGTGATCTTAAATAGAACCCAATAATGAGAGGCAACGAATCAAGAAACCACCACATGTAAAAGAACTAAATTAAGAACCACTGAATTCTATATATAGATGATGCAAAGCATTAAGTTGTAATTATATCTTTGTAGTTTGTTCATGCAATTTCTACTTTGTATCGTTCCTAAATAGCATCAATGAAGTAGACACTATCATTAGTCGAAAGTAGAGGCTAGAGAATTAATCATTCTTTTTCCTTTTTTTTTTTACAGCACAAATGTCAGTAATCACCTGAGTTATGCAAAAGTCAATACAAGAGTCGCATATGTGCACCATAGCATTGAATCAAAATTCCGAAGAAACCAAATAAAATGCATTGATGACCTAAGTTGCAAAGAATGAATATGTGGCACAAGAAAAACAGTCAAGTAATCAAAACCAGACAACTAATAAGTAAAAGATAAATGAAGGCAAAAGAAGACAGTTGGAAAGAAAATCAAAACCATAATATTCCCATTAAATGCAGTGCAACATCTGAAGATGAATACAAGAAAAAAGACAATTAGTAAATAAATTTCACCTTATCATTCACTTTGGCCTCAAACTCCTCCACAAAATGACCTTGTTTCAAACGGCCACATATCTGACATCACATGTGCAGGGACCAGCAGAGTAAAAACAATCAGAAAAAGGGTCCTAGAAAAACAATGATCTAGAGTGAATAAATATACAATAAAATTACATTTCTCCAAGCCTTGTGCCCTGAAGGTGATCCAATGTATCCGAGATTCTGTTTAATATCTGAGACAACAAGAACCTTCAATAAAAAAGAATGTCATAAAATGAAATCAGCATAATGGTATGACGCAACTACAAATATCAAGCAACACATGAAGATATAACTGACATTGTCATTGGCTCCTTCAAGTTTATCACAAACAGCTTTCATTTGTGGTAGATAATCCTTTATACGCACGTCATCTTTAACACCTTCCCTGGCAAACTCATCTTCACCCTCATCACTTTCATCTCCATTCCCAAGACTCTCCGGCGTCCTTTCTTCTTTTGTAATCTCAAACCTTTGTTGTGAGCTCAAATGCTTTGCATATCGGTACAAGTACAATAACTTGGTGGCGGCCACACTTGAATTGTTTTTTGACTCCCCTTCCTCACTGGCTTCTTTCGTCCTCACAATTGCATCCGGCCTCACAATTAACCCTCGACATTCAAGGTTCTTCACGACATAGTACATGTTATTCCCTTCCATACCAAATTCTTTACAAAGTTCACTTTGTGTTATTCCGTTTGTCCTGCAAACATCTATAGTATAAATAACAGTCTAAACGTCACAATTGTTAACAGCTAGCGTTTGCATTACATTTTTCAATTCTGGAATTTACAACGATACTATACTGATAAAAACATATACACAAACATATAACTATTATGTTTCTGTCCTTTTGTACTATGAGCATAAACTAAGTTAAAAAGCAACCAAAGCTGCAAAAACCAAACCATTCAAGTATTCAAAATTCCTAATAGAAAAAACACTAAAACATTCTAGAGTTGCAATAAACCATGTTCAGATATGATTAATTAATTGATGTAGTGGTAAACTGCCATACTAAACTAAAAGAGAATGAGTTCAACAACTATAACTTCTACTAAATAAAATTCTGGAATCGCAAAAAATCACGGTTAAGTATGGTTTATGGATGCATGCTATGTAGCACAGGCACGGGGACACGACACAACATGGATACGGCGACACAATTTTTATGATATTAAAGATACAACACGGTAAGCATATGTTCACCAACAGTATATACTTGTTATACTACTGCATACAATTTATATAATGGCATGCCTTATAAACACTATGTAAAGACATCATTAAAAAGTATAGAATTAAAAACAAAGAAATTAGAGAGATTTTTTTTTTTACTTTCTTAAAAATGATAGTGTGAGAAACATAAATATAAGAAACTAAATGAGACTATGAGAGTTTTACATTTGTTCACATGTTCTAACGTTTTTTTATCATGCTCATCAACATAGTTTAGGGGGTCGGACACGTTCAATCAATTCACTTTTAGACCAACTAGGGAGCACGTAAGGTGTAAAATTAATTTTAAAAAATAGGGGACAGGTAAAATCAAGTGTCCGATGTGTATTCGAAGAGTGTCCAGGGTCGGATACGTGTCGGGCACGGATATACCTTGAGAAGATGAGATTGTCCATCCATCGTAATGAATTTCAAAAGCTAAAAGAGAGGGATTTGAACAGCTATTATGATTTATCGATGCATGTACTGATAAATTGCAAAATTAAGCTAAAAAAGAGTGAATTCAACAACTATGATATCCAGTCTACGAAACAAAATCCCTGGTAACACCTGAACTGCACTAAATCATGTTGAAATATAGTTCATATTACTAAAATATTGCAAAATTAAGCTAAAAAAGTGAATCCAACAGCTATGATTATTACAAAATAAATTTTTACAATTGCTCTATAAATTCCAAAGCTAAGCTGAAAGAGAGTGATCCTTGACAAATCATGTTGGAGTACAGTTTAAGGATGCATGTAGTAATAAAATTCAAAATTAAGCTAAAATAGACTGATTTCCAGTTTCAACAACTACAGTTTCTTCTATATAATGTTCTTGAATGGTGATTCATCTATGCATGCACTGATAAATTGCAAAATTAAGCTAAAAATGAGTGATTTCAACAACTATATGAAAATCTCGAATTGCAATAAATCAAGTTGAGATATAGTTTATCATACTAAAATATTGCAAAATTAAGCTAAAATAAGAACTGAATTAGACAACTATGATCTTTACTAGATAAATTGCATGGCTAGGCTGAAAGAGAGCAAACCTAGCGATGGCGAGGCGCTCGAGAGCGCGGCGCTGGTTGGAGGAGATGGCGGCATTGGCGGAGCAGTCGTCGTAGAGGCCGACGAAGTTGTCGCGGAGGTGCTCTTTGGCCACAATCTTCAAATTCAGCTTCTCGGCGTCTTCGAAACGCTGAATTGCGAGGTCGTCGGAGCTGTAAAAGGCGCTTTTGGCGTGGAATTGCAGGGAGGGGACCTTGAGGAGGTTGATCCACACCGATTTCTTGACGCCGGGAGAGAGGTCGAGGTTGGAGGAGGAGAGAGACGGACCGAGCCTGGACCAGAGGGACGAGAGGCCGAGTCCGGTCTGGCCTTTGGCGCAGATTTCTTCGAGAGCTGAGGATATGATCGAGTCCATGGAGAGAGATCGGAGGAACTTGGTTGATCGGCGATGGAGGAACGGAAGGGGGTGTTTGTTTCTCGAGAAAATTTTGGTTTTTTCTCTCTCGCGTGTGGTCGAGTGTTCGAGACGGATTGAGTCCGTACCGTTTAATCGTTATGATGATAATATAGATAAAAGTCGCGGCAAATTGATTGTGGGCCTAGAAGCCCGTTTTCATCATTTGATTGGGCCTTATTGGCCCAAATTTTGATCTTTCGTTTCGATTTGGGTCACGACCCGTCACACGATACGAGTTCAAGTGGAATTGGGTTCAAAATAATCGTGTTTTGTGTCGGATTTGTGTTGACTATCTCATCCCGTTTAATAATCGTTTCGCGTTCGTGTCGAATCCGTTTAACCCCTCTAACTCATTTAATTAAACGGGTTCACTTATTTAGAGATAAATATATAAAATTTCAAACTTATCGGGTAAAAAATTACCTATATAAGTTAAACAGGTCAGATATACCGTGTCATGTCACTATCAAACCCCATTTATGTCGAACGTGTCGGGTTGAATCGTATGATTTTGAACTCAATTACTTAAACGTGTTAGCCGTGTCGATCATTCGGGATCACACGGGGTGTTGTTGGGATGGTGGCCGTGTATGCTGGATGGGGATTCGTGAGCCCGGTTTGGTCGAAGCCTATTATTAGCGATATTCTCGTCTTATCGTCTCGATTTATTTTTATTGAGTTTAGTTTTGTTCATCGATCTGCGAACTGTGTAGCTCATAGCTTACCTCGGGCTGCTTGTTCTATGTCAGGCCCCGAGGAATGGATTGACTGGCCCCATTCCCCTTGATACTTTAGTAGCTGCTGATTTGATTCATTAATAAAATTTTGCACTTTTCCTAAAAGAACGTATTAGCCGTGTCACGTCATGTTAATCCGTTTATAAACGAGTCGTGTTCGTGTCGGGTTAAAAAGGCCCTGCTCAACTCAACTCGTTTATCAAACTCAACGCAACTCAACTCGTCTCTCTCTCTCTCTCTCTCGAACAAGCTCATTTCCTTTCTAGCGAAAACACCAAACCCTGCAAAAAAAAGTTCCAAAAACCCCCCAAAACCTCTCAAATCCACCATGAATTAGCTTCTCCCAAAACCACCGACCCAGAAATTTCACTCTCCCAATGGCAGAGACCACATCGTCGTCTCCAAACCCTCTCCAGACACCTCCCACCGCCATGGACGGAGCTGGATCGGCAACAACACCAACAATACCAACAACAATTCCTCAAAACCCATCCCCAATCCCTCAAATCCAATCTCCCTCAATCGACAACCAAATCGCCCAAATCTCCTCTCCTCCCCAACAGTCTAATTATCAGCAGCAGCAGAGCGTGCAGAGATCGCCGTCGATGTCGCGATTGACGCCGCTCCAGCAGCAGCAATTTGGGGCTCTGAGGCAGCAGCAGCAGCAACAAGGGGGGTTGTACGGACAGATGAATTTTGGTGGGAATCAGCAGCAGAATCAGCAGCAAATTGGGGCTGGGAATTTGTCGAGGTCGGGTCTTGTTGGGCAGAGCGGTCACCTTCCGTTGCTGTCGGGTCCAGCCGCGGCGGCGGCCGCTCAGTTCAACTTGCAGTCGCAGCTCTTAGCTTCGGTATGATCTGAATTTCATGAAAATTTAGCTGTTTTTATTGGTTTTGAAATGAATTAAATGTGTTGGAACTAAAAGATTGAGCTAAAAAGTTGCAGCTCTTAGCTTCGGTATGATCTGAATTTAATGAAATTTAGCTGTTTTTGTGTGTTCTGAAATGAAATAGATGTGTTAGAACTAAAAGTTGAGAGCTTGATTAACTTGCAGTCGTAGCTCTTAGCTTCAGTATGATCTGAATTTTATAAAAATTTAGCTGTTTCTATGTGTTCTGAAGTGAAATAGATGTGTTTGAACTAAAAGATTGAGCTAAAAGTTGAGAGCTTGATTAACTTGCAGTTGCAGCTCCTAGCTTCGGTATGATCTGAATTTTGTACATTTAGCTGTTTTTATGGGTTTTGAAATGAATTAAATGTGTTAGAACTATAAGATTGAGGTTAAGGTTGAGAGCTTGATTGGACTTTTATACTCACACGCCCTTTTTGGTTGATCGGAGATGGAGGAACGGAAGGGGGTGTTTGTTTCTCGAGAAAGTTTTGTTTCCTCTTGCGTGTGATCAAGTGTTCGAGACTGATTGAGTCCGCTGCGCTGATAAATTAAGTCATACAAATTTAGCCGTTTTTATGTGTTCTGAAATGAAATAAATCAGCTCAAAAAAAAAAAAAAAAATGAAATAAATGTGTTGGAACTTAAGATTGAGCTTAAAAGTTGAGAGCTTGATTATAATTTTATACTCTTAACGCGCCCATTTTGGTTGATTGGAATTGGAGGAACGGAAGGGGGTGTTTGTATCTCGAGAAAGTTTTGTTTTCTCTCGCATGTGATTCAGTGTTCGATACTGATCAAGTCCGTTATGCTGGATTAAGTCGCTGCTAAATTTAATGAAAAATTAGC
Source organism: Pelargonium myrrhifolium (assembly GCA_036897405.1). Lineage (NCBI taxonomy): Eukaryota > Viridiplantae > Streptophyta > Magnoliopsida > Geraniales > Geraniaceae > Pelargonium > Pelargonium myrrhifolium. The sequence continues at coordinate 16,227 of JAYMTK010000732.1, forward strand.
CTTTTTTTTTGTTCTGATATGAAATAGATGTGTTAGAACTTGAAGATTAAGCTTAAAGTTGAGAGGTTGATTAGAATTTTATACTCTTAACATGCCTTGGGAAAGTCCTATAGACATTAGAGATAGATAGGTATTGAGAAACTGAAGCCGAATTTAATTGTGAGTAATTTATGTCATAATCATTTTATTGATGACTCGGGCTGTTTTTATGTGTTCTGAGATGAATTAAATCTACTGGAACTAAAAGATCAAGCTTAAAGTTGAGAGCTTGATTAGAATTTTATACTCTTTAACACGCCCTGGGGAAGTCCTCGGAGAGAGAGTATATTTCATGGGAGCTGGTGGTTTCATATATGTCGGTATACCTGGAAAATGCAGGTTGGGGCTTAAGTTGCACGTGCTTTTGTTGGATAACTTTCGGTTAGTTCTGACATGTCTCTTCACTTAGTAAGAAAGGCTATAGTCGATAAAAAGTTGCAAAATACGAAAGCATGATTTTTTTTGGCCTGACCCATATTAGTCCTTCACCTCTGCCCGAATTGCCAATGTCAGTTGTTCTGAAATGAAACAAATGTATTAGAGCTAAAAGATCGAGCATAAAGTTGAGAGACTGGTTAGAATTTTATACTCTAATAAGCCTTGGGCAAGTCCTCTAGAGATTAGAGAGAGATATTGAGAAACTGTAGCCAAATTTAGTTGTAAGCAATTTATATGTGGTAATCGTTTTACTGATGACTTGTTGGAATCTCAACGGTACAATATGTCTTATAATTTATGAGAGTACGGTGGACCCGGTGGTGTCATATATGTCGGTATACCTAGCAAATACAGAACACGGGCTAAAAATGCATGTGTTTTTGTCAGATAACTTTTGGTAAGTTATGACGTGTCTCGTCACTTAGTGGGAAAGGATAGTGCCAATAAAAAGTTGCAAAATACGAACACCTGGTGTTTTTTAGCCCGACTTGCATTACTCCCGCAGCCCGAATTGCCAGAATATCGGGTTGTTAGTAGTTTAAACTCAATTTTAAACCACAAAAATACGAAATATAGTGTGTTATGTAGATCGCCATTCCACTTGTACAAAATTTGGGACAAATATCATTTTTCTTCGATTACTCCCTTTGTCCCGAAAAGAGAGTCACTTTGCAAAAGTTAAGGATAAGTAGTTTGTGTTGCACTTCTTTAAATATACCGCTATGTGCACTTAGTGTAATAAACTTAGGTGGTTATAACTAACTTTCCTGATATTATGCGTAATTCATGCATAACTAACCTTAGTGGACACTCATTTTGAGACCGAAGGACTATTTGATTTTGGTGCGGCTCATGATTGGAACCATACATAATAGTTTTGTCCTCTAACTGAATTGATGAAGGAGTAATAAGCAAGAGAATGGAGTTTTATGTAACTAGCTTACCTGAAGTGCTTTGTCTTGTTTCTAGTAGAGAAGCTTGGTCGGTTGTTAGTTTTGTTTGTTGTAAGAACAGCTCTCTCTGATATTGGTGATCGGGACTTTGAAAACTGAAACCCACTTGCTGTTGAATAAAATTGTCTACTTGCATCCTCTTGTAAAATCAAGAGTCTCATACATGCATTTAAACTCTAAAGAGATGTTACATTGTGCAAATTTGTTAAAACCGTGAGATAAGCAATAAACTGCCTGCTTCATTCTTATTTTGTTACATTTATTGGCCTTCTATTGAATTGGGTCTATTGGAAATTCTCATTAAATTCAGTTAGTAGTGTGTTTCTTAGGGAATTGGAAAACCGTTATATTTATGTTTTTTTTTGTTGAATTAAATAACTTCCATGTTCTCTAAAATTAGTGAAATATTGATGTAGCCGAGGCAGAAAGCTGGGTTAGTCCCGGGATCTCAATATAATTCTACCGGGCAATCTTTGCAAGGAATGCAAGCAATGGGGATGATGGGATCGCTAAACTTGAGCTCGCAACTAAGGGCTAATGGGGCCCTCAATTATGCTCAACAACGGTTGAACCAAGGGCAAATGCGACAACAATTATCGCAACAATCTTCACTTAACTCTCCTCAGGTATTGTATATTTGAAAATTGTTCTTTCCTCTAATTTAGACAGCTTGTGAACTTAAGTGTCAACTCCTTTAAAGCAAAAGTTATCGTTGTTTTTGGTTTACTGTTTAAACCTATGATTCTTGAGTTATGTACCATAGTTATACAATATTGGATTTGGTGTCTCTGGATGTTTCATAGAAGTGAATTCTCTCTTTTGTGGCAAGTTAATGTTTCGTGAGATTACGATTATAACCATCTAATAGATTTAAAAGAAAAGGGTCTTTAGCATTGCGAGTACACTTCAATCTTCACAACACTGCTTCTGATTAATCGTGGAGTGTACATAAGCTAACAATATTATGTAAGAAGATATAAAATTTCCTAATCATTGGTTGAGTATAGAGCCGCTAATTTGGACCCAAATCCGCAAGCACCCAAAATCCGATCCACATGTTTTGGGTTTGGATCACATAAAATAAACCCAATTACTTTTTCGGTCGGATTGGGCAAACCCACACCAATACGTACATTTCCTACCTAAAACCCGCAACCGACCTGAAACCTGAATGCCATCTCTAGTTGAGTAGATCTAAGACAACTGACCCAGTGTTGCTGTTTCCACTTTAGAAGTTATAATTCATTAAATTACTTTTATTTATTTGTTCTTCACCAGTTACTCTTGAACTATTTATTAACCCCTGGAAAAGACGTTTAGGTAAGTACAATAAATAAAAGCAAAACTTTATAATGCAGCATACGAGTGTCGTCTTTGGTATTTGAAAAGTACCTTATCTTCATAACTTTTCTCTTGTTTGTTAGTAGTACTTAATATCTTATGATGAATGTATGATTACCAAAAGAGATGAATATCGGGAAATGTGATCAACTGTGGTGCAGGTACAGAACTTACAAAGGACATCCTCGCTATCGTATATGAACCCTCAATTATCTGGATTGGCACAAAATGGGCAATCGGCTTTGATGCAGAATTCTCTGTCGCAGCAACAGTGGTTGAAGCAAATGCCGGCGATATCTGGGTCTGGCTCGGCTTCCTTACGCCTTCAACAGCATCAGCGGCAACAGCAACAACAACTACTTTTGCAACAGCAACAACAACAACAGCAATTGGCTTCGTCTCCTCAGTTGCACCAGAATTCTATGACCTTGAACCCGCAACAATTATCGCAGCTCGTACAACAACAGACATCAATGGGGCATCCACAGCTGCATCAGCAACAACAGCAGCAGCAGCTACAACAACAAACGGCGCAACAATCGCTGCAACACCTGCATCAGCAGCAACAACAGTCTCCAAGGATACCGGGCCCAATGGGCCAGAAATCTCTTAGTTTGACGGGATCACAACCGGATGCAACGGCATCTGGTACAACTACACCAGGGGGAAGTTCGAGCCAAGG
>JAYMTK010000733.1:0-19676 GCA_036897405.1 Pelargonium myrrhifolium
ATCAAGCAGCTCCATTAATGACATCGGCTTATCTTCCAAGTCTTTGGAACATTAATCCCAATGGAAATGGAACTGATGATTTCTTCAGAGATGGAGACTGGGATGAGCTTAGATCAGTGGTTGAGCTTGCAAATATGGATTCTTCCATAGTTTATGACTGTAGAGGTAGATACTTATTTTATTATCTTATAGAGACTTTTTATATATATATATATATATATATATATATATATATTTACTCCTGTTAGATATAAATATGATAATATCGCTCGACTTATTTTTCAAGTTTTATAACTCGCGTGCGAGTTATTTATCTTGAAGATGGTGTCGAAGTCAGTTGTATATCGTTATGAACATGCGTTATTGAATTTGTTCGTTCACTTTACTACTATATTGTTGATATATATGAATAAAATTTGCGCATTGTACTTTTTATCATGTAAATTTTGACGTTATTGGCTTGGTAGATTCACCGTTTAGTAGAATATATGAAAATGTTTCATTTTGGTTCTCAACTATATATTTTGTTTTGAAGTAACGCTACCAAACTAGCACATTTGCGATCATTTTTGTTTATATTTAACATATTTATTCATAATGACGAGAGTCTTGTGCACTGAATTGCTCTTACAACGATAGAAGAAACTGACTACTACTAACAATCTCGGCTAAACCTGGTAGTTCAAGTTGCGGGCCTAAAAAGGGCCGGGACATAAAACTCATGGATTCTTATTATGCAACTTTTTGTACGTCATACCTTGTCTAGCTAAGTGGGAAGACGCATTAAAATTGATGAAATATAGTTCAATGAAAACACGTGCATTTAGGTCCTCAACTACTAATTTACTGATTTTCATGGGATATACAAGGGAGGAAGATAATTTGTTGATACATTTGCAAAACCTACATGTTCTTCTCAATAACTACACTCAACAATTTGCTGATTCAGAGAAGCACCCATTGATGAACAATGGCTAGTAACAACTGAGAGAATCAAATCTTTCTCAAGATCTCCATATCCTCCACCTTGATTGATCAAAGAAATCACATACTCTACAAAAACAGCATCACATGGAAGTTTTAAAGGACCTCCACATGGCAGACCAAACTCTTCTTCAGACAGCTTCAAGAGCTCCATGAAGATCTCACTCTCCAGACACAACAATGGAATCATTAAACGCTTACAGTCAGCTGTGTACACAACAAAGTGACCCTTATCAGCAACCAAACATGTCTTGTAGCTGTCACTGAATCTTGGTTGTGAATAAGCTCTCTTTTTTCTGATAGTAGCTAGGTTTTGCCACTTCTTGGCCATCCTGAACAGGTTCTTGGAACTTGTCATGTTGGGTTATGAACTTATAATAGTTGGTGCAATATAGGATATGGAAATAGGCTATTTATATAATGAAAGACTTCAAGAATCAAGAATCAAGAATCAAGAAACTGTACTATAATATCAAAGCAGAATCTGTCTTATTAACACCTAGTTTATTGCGACAAACGAAGCTTGACAGACTGTTATTAGAATCTCTGTTTCTTGCTAAACACGCCTGGTGAAAATATAATAAATAAAAAAATGGACCCGACAAAGTTGTTATAGGTCTTCTCTTGATGTTGCCGAAAGGTAGCTTCGGAGAACACTATGAGAACAATGAAAGTACAAGTGAAAGCACAAAACAATGTACCTAGCATTCCTAACTACCTAACTAGATGAGTCACTTGTTTTTGTTTCTGGTACAAAACTGTTATATAAGAACTGCATGTCATAACCTACCAGTCACTTGTCATTGTTATTGGACAAAATAAGGTCTAGTCATGAGTTGCTGACATTTCTTAAACTCTTGTGCAGCAACAAGAAACAATGTCAAACATTACTTATGTGTCATGTGTCAAAGGCTAAACTTCACTGATCTTCCATAAAATGTACACAAGGAGAAGAAATATGTAAACACAACATTCACATTGACCGAGTCTGGTCTATATATTCAGCAATTTCAGGCAAGAATGGACCTTATGATCAGCAACTAAAGAAGCTCCAAAGCTGCCTGAGTCGGCCCTCCAATTGATTCTTGGTAGTGAACTTCTGTTCTTGATGGTTGCCAATTTCTTGCCATCTTGGGAAGGTTCTTGGAACTGCTCATGTACGTTAGTTAACAGAACGAGAAAAGACAGATCTTTTAAAGGAAAGAAACCGGTATGTTATTGTAACAAGGTACAAAGACAGGACACAAGAATGGTAGGTTTCTTTTACAGTTGCAGAAAAACCAAAGTGTCCTTTTCTATAGCATCTTGGTAGTTATGAACAAAGCTTGGTGGCCTGCAAAACAGAGATCAAATTATATTATGTATTATATTCCTTAATGTGGCCAAAAAAACCTTGGATAAAACAATGAAGACGACAAAAGTACAAATGGACTTACCGGTTAAGTTTGTCCTTGTATTAGAGATTCTGCATGAACAGTTATATCAGTAACTCATCTTGGACTTGTAATCTGATTTACAGACTTAGAGGGAAGTACATAATTCCTGCGCGATTAACATGATGGCTACATGGATGACACAAAAAATTAACAGCTATTGAAAAGGAAAAAAAGGTTCAGTGAAGTCAAGTCATGCTAATATGCTAAGCAAAAGCAATGTTTTAGGAATCACTCTGCACAAAACTCGTGCATGAATCATGAACAAATCTATGGAAGTCACAACATTGACAGAAGTTGAACCTCTAAATAGCATTTCTAATGAAACTAGATTTTAGAACATAAAAACATTAACTAGGAATGCCCCAGATTCTAGTTGGATGTTACAAGCCATGATTTTTACTGATTTTCCTTGCTAGCAGCTACCATTTCCTCACGCTGCTATATGGGACGCTTATGTCAATCATTAACAGAGATAAAATAACTCCAGTTCAGCAACTGCAACCAAAAATTTGCTGGTTCATTTGAAAAATAGGTGGTGATGAGGATGATGAGCAGCGACTGGAGACAACTGACAGAAGCAACGCTTTCTCGCGGTCTCTAGCTGCTCCTTGATCTATTAAAGAGATCACATAATCCATGAAAAATGCACCACATGGCAGTACAATAGGACCATTGCATGGCAGGCCAAACTCCTCTTCAGACAATTTGAGAAGCTCTATGAAAAGCTCATTGTTAAGCCACACCAATGGAACCATCAGGCGTTTGTGATCAGCTGTATAGACATAGAAATGGCCCTTATCGACCAGCAGAGATGTTCTGTAACAACCTGCATCCAATCTGCAGCACATTTTTGGCAGCGGAAGTCTCTTTCGCCCGGTGATAGAGAACTTCTGCCACCTTCTTGCCATCTTGAAAAGGTTCTTGGAGCAGTTCATGTTCGTGTTTACTTACAGAACAAGAAATGAAGGACGTAACATTACTGATGTACTACTGAATGAAGTTGATGTTATATATACTAAAAGGTATGGAGATAGTTCAAGAAACTGATATGTACCTTTCTTCTTCTTGTCTTATTGTGACCTAGTTGGTTGCGACAATGTCTGGCCAACAATTCCAGAATTCTCAAACCTATCCAGAAACACCTAGTAACCTGGTCAACATACAAGAGAAAGGGAATCCAACAAAAAAAAAAATACAAGATAAGCCAACAAAGAATCAAACAAAATTTTACATAATCAAAGAGGCTGCTCACTTTACCAAAGCCAAAACCCTGGATAAAATTGGGGACAGCACGGGTGCTTGCAAGAGCACGTCTAATTGTCGTTGGTTCTGGTGATCTATAAAACATTTTCGTTTAGCTGCATGATTAAACTTATGGGTACTCCAAAAACGAAATCACCAACAATGATATTATAGCGTTAATGACAAAGAAATTACCTCCGTGTCCAAGACATAAGTTAGTGTTTAGATAACTGCACCCACACTACTCTAATAAAAAACGAAAACAAGTCATGATCTCTCATAGAATCACTCCTCCAGAACAAAGTTCATACTGCTAATAATCTAATCGCATAGTTCAAAGAATATAATATTACAACAGTAGAGCTTTATCAAGTAATATAGAGAAAAGCACCTTCAACAAGGCTGATCAGAATTGACATTCTGCGCAACAATGATTTGCAGCCAAGCTGTCAGCACCAATATCTTGAATAATTTTATTGATAACTTTTTAAAACTCACATCAAGAAGTTCGGGATCCTCCACACAAAAAAAGGGGGCAATAATTAACACAATATAGACATCAAATCAGCCTATGACTAGCCTAAGGAAGTTCATACTCCACATTTCACAAAAACATTTAGTGTGACAATTCCTACATTTAAGTTCTCATGTAAACAAGCATAAAATCCAATACCAAGGCTGATGTGACATTCAATATCAAGGCTGATGGAATGTATTCCCTCCTTGCTCATGCTGGGTATTAACTGGTGAGGTAACAACAGAGATATCCAAGCTGTTTCCTTCTGTCTCAGGGGCAATTTCTCGAACGTCAGGAATCCTTGCCTCTGTTGCCTGAATATCACTCCATTCACCATCACCAATTGGCCGGAGAGTGACTTGATCCACTCCCTTGTGGACTACTTCACTGAGGCATGCTTTATCTACGTTCTCCTCTGACTCTACATGCTTTGTCAGGGGAAGAGTGTTATCAATATCAGAGCAAGACTCCGTCTTCTCCTCAAAAACTTGTTTTGTCTCTATTTGTTGCCTGTTGACAGAAGAATAAAACATATGGGCTGTCAGAACTAAAAGTTGCATTTTTCTATTAAGAGAAGAGTTCAAACAATTCTATGTATGCCAGTCACTGTGCAAGACGTAGCATTTCAAATCATATCAGTGAAATAAAGGGGGGAAACACTAAATTATATAGCAGTGCCTACGAAAATCTGTGTGCATACAATATTAATCTAGCCACATCACTAGGTTTATGATATATGTCCGCTAATAAATATTAATTACATCCATATTTGCATGGACAGGGACTCATAACACCTATACGTCACCATATTGTCATGTTTCTCTTTAATCAGGCATACTTGTCACCCTAGCATTGATATCATGCAATAATTGAAAATGGAATCACACAGGATGATCCCTGCATACTTCATTTACTAAGGAATTGAATATTGGACCTTTGAAGCTGCGCTTGTAACATATTCACATAAGACAGAAGTTCTTGCGTCTCCTTCACAGCAGATAACTCTTTCTGTTCAGCCTCTTTAATTCTGGTCTCAGCTCCTGCTTCTGTAACCCTGACCTTCTCCTCTGCTCTTAAGACAGCTGCTTCTAGTATGACAACACGGTCTCTAGCTTTTCCTAGCTCAGAACGCCATAAATGTGCCTCCTGCATAGCAGAGTCTCTTTGCTTAATTAACTGTTCTCTTTCCTTGCTTAGGGTCATAACCTTTTCGTCAAACACCTTCACCTACAACATCAAACAAAAACCAAGAAAACCATAAACAAGACAGAATAAAAGACCTAATAAAGGAATAGAAAATAATGAATGTGTTTACTGTTTTTTGATTCCCATAAACATTTCATTAGATATTACCAGCCAGGATGCACAATGAATCATCGAGACAGATGAGATGTTTAAGTACCTTCATCATGGATGACTCTACTTTCTTCTCAGAATCTTTCGTTATGCGCTCAATTTCTGCAAAAGCGATTCTCCTATGCTCATCCATTGTATGGGCTGCAGATGCAGCAGCCTCAGCAGCTTCAGCAGTCTCAGTTAGTTTTTCTGCAATGTCTTTAATTGTTGAATCCCGAGCACGGAGGTCCCTGGCTAAATTCTGCAGTTCCTCATCCTTAACTCGTAGTGTTTCCTAAGGCACATGGTTATGCGTTCAGAAAGAAAGCCAGGTGAAATCAATAACTATAGATTTGCAGGGCTAGCCCTAACATGAAATGAATAACAAAGTCAAGGATGATAATATGTCAAACAAGCCTTGCCTTGCACCTCATACTGTATAGTTTTAGTAGACTCATGACCAAGCGACTCACTGTATAGTTCTAAGGCCAGACCACCCAGCCGTTAAGGCTTCTTCAGGGCCTAAGGAATCCAACCCAGCTCCTCATATAATATAATTTTAGCTATTGGTCAGTCACAAATTTTGAGCAAAGCATCAACCATTTAGTAGTTCCCAATTTCTACCACCAAGACAGAAGCTAATGTACAAAGAGGCAGAGTTGCAACCAAACCACTGATTCTATCTAATTGCTTTAACTTACATGTTCTACAAAAGATCAGTCCCTCTCTTTCCAAGAATCATGCACTTTCCAGATGTGTTACCTATTTTAGGATACGGTGTCTTTGCAATTATTGAAGAAAAAAAAAAACAGCTTCTATTAATGTACCTTCATAATGGCCAGATCATCCATTGGCCCATCAGTTGGTCTGTATGCTACTACTCCTAGAGCATTTCTCATAGAGATCTGCATTGCAGCTTCAATCTCTTTGGAACATTCAAGGGCTGTCGAATTGGCAGCAGCAACTACTGTTGCAACTGTTCCTAATTTAGCAGAACCATTCCCACTCAGAGAATTGACAGCCTCTTTATGAGCTTTTAGAACCAATTGTGTTGCACTGATGGTTGAAAGAAACAAGAAGCATATATAAGGGAGCAATATCAACAGCAAATCCAATTGAATAATAAATATTTAATAACTTGTCTGTTCATTTAATGGGCTGAATGTGTGTCCCATGATGAGAGAATGGAAATCAATAAGAGTTACCAAGAACCTTGAAATATGAAATTCATCTGTGGAAGCCATCTAAAATATGGTACAAAATGCTACAAAAAGATACATTGCATTTGATAATATAGAATAATAAGAAATTACAATCCAATACCAATTTCTTGAAGCACGCTGCACACTTTATTAGAGGTAAGGAAACTTACTGTAGAGTTGACACCCAAGCTCTAGCTGCAGCAGGAGTTTCTGTGCATAAGAAATAGTCTTTCTTCGATGGAGTCCCAATATCTAAACAGTATAGTTAAGAAGTGTGCAAGTCTAGGAATTCATATCTTCCTCCACCATGGGAATTGATATATTTAACTTTAAAATACAAAGCTTTTTACTACATTGATAAAAGGATGAATAGGTCAATCAGGATACAGATGCAGCAGCCATCATACTTTGGTAGTCCACTGAAGCACATTAAATGAGAAGAAAAATGACACATCAGCAACTGGTTAAAGTACAATCTCTCATATCAAGTAATAACTTTGAATGTAAAAGTGGCTTAGTTATTCAACATCAATCTTACTGGAAGTTCACCGGAGATAGCGTGATAGTGCTGTTTGCATCAAAGATCACGGTTCCTTTGACAGATGGCTCATTTCTTCTAATCCTAAAGCAAGTACATGAGAACGAAATCGAAAGTTTACACATCTTTCCAGAGAGGGGAGAGAGAGAGAGAGAGAGAGGAAAGAAAATGCAGCAAAAAATTCGATTCCAAATATATACTTACTTGTACTCCATCCTCCCTGTTGTTGGGTCCAAGATTACCCACCTCTCATTCCATTTCCTCAGCTATTATAAACGAAAATAAAATACAGAAGGTAATAATCACAATCTGTATCAATACTACAAATAGTAAGATATGAGTATAAAAACATTTGCAATTGCAATTCACAATAATCAATCAACCAATTCTCACTCATCACGAAAATATAACCAAAAAAACAATGTTACATCTCCACACAAAGTCCTATGCAGCAATCTGATATTGGTCATATGAACCACATAGCAATATGGTACACTACCTATGACACTACCTTTTCATAATTCATTTGTTATTAGCACTTGCTAAGCAATAACCAATATGACACATTCACCCGATCAAATATCATAAAACTATACTAAGGTTTCAGTCAGTAAAACCAGTAAATTCTCTTCGAAATGAAACCCGAAACAATCAAATTTGAAGCTTGAGGAGCTGATCAGGGAAAAGGACTTTCATATACATTCACCCAAAAACAAAAACAAAAACAAAAACAAAAAAAAAAATCAATACAAACAATCCTAAGCTACTCAACAAGCTAAATTTAAACATCAAGTAATTAATCAGAAGATCAATAAATGAAAGACAAGAGAACCGTACGGTTTCAGATCGTTTCAGGAGTGGACCCTGCAATAAATTCCTACCGGAACCAGATGCCAACTGCCTTTTGATCTTCTCCAAGCTGTTCTCTGTATCCGAAGCTCTCTGCTACAACCATTTCCAGAGAAGTTAACATAGGAGACAAAAGAGAATCGAAATAAAAATCGAAACTTTACATAAACAGATACGAATAAAGAGAGAGGAGCTTACCGTGGAAGCACCATTGGTGGCCATGAAGCGCCGATCAGAGGAATCGGAAGTGAAAATGGTGGAATCTTTCTGGGATATTTTCGAGGGGCTGTTAGGTTTGTTCCATGGACTTGCAGCTCAGAGTTGATGACGATGACGTGTTACGTTATTGTTATTATTTTTTTTCATACAACGATACGACTTGTCGTATTCGAGTAGCCGGGCATTTTACTAGTGGTGTTCAAATATATCCGTTAACCCGCCCTGTACCCGCGAACCGCCCGTTTACAGCCCACCCAATTAATGGGTCCAAACCCTTGATCCGCTAAGCTTATTGGGCGGGTAGCCAATTCGGATTTCCAAACTCATTAAAAACCCGCCCGCCCGCTAAGCAACCCTACATTTTACACTTCTCTCATCGCAGATAAGGCATCGCGCAGTACAACCGGTCGCACCGGGTAGCTATTTGTGCCTTGTGGAGGTGACAAATTCGGGTTGTGGCCCTCGGGTGATGAAGCTTGATCCGAATCAAACCCGAAAGGGCTACAGATTTGTCCGGCTTTCAGGTTAAGGGCTAGTTTAATGTAATGGGTGCGGATTCGTTTGTTCTATCTCATTCGACATGAAATTTTTACGTTTAAAATAAAATAAAATTGAACTCAATTTGATTATGGTCAGATTAGAATTCAGATTTGATTAGTTTCGAATTACTCCTATCTGCAGAAGTGTTTAGGCTTGATTCACCTAGAGGATAGTCGGTAGCCCAAACCACAACTTGCAATTCAACATTTTGTAATTCATGAGCTAGTCATCGTAGCTTAATTCGAAGACTAGTTGGTACTTTTAGAATTTCGTTCTTTAATTTATTTATTATCTTTCGATATGATTGGTTCACCTAGAGTATAGTGGGCAACTCAAACCACAACTTGTAGTTCACTATTTTGTAACTCATGAGCTAGTCATCGTAGCTTAGTTCGAAGACTAATTGGTACTTTTAAAATTCCGTTCTTTAGTTTATTTATTATCTTTCGATATGATTGGTTCACCTAGAAAATAGTGGGCAACTCAAATCACAACTTGCAATTCACCATTTTGTAACTCATGAGCCAGTCATCATTGTTTAGTTCGAAGACTAGGTGGTATTTTTGTACTTTTATTCTTTAGTTTGTTCATCATATTTCAAAAATTTCCGCAAAATTTCGTGAACTAAGTTTCATTTTCATTTACAACATTTCAACACTATTTTACTATGTTTGTTTTGACCCGAGTCGACATGATATATAAAACAATTTAATAGTAGTACAAAATAAGTAATATGAGTGTATCTTATCACCAGCCCATGCTATGGTGATTATAATTTTCAAACCATGCTCAATCAATGAACAATGAAGACGACAAACAAAAGAGAGAGCCAAGCCACACAATTTACAAACATGTCCCTTGCGTCACGGAAGCTACTCGCTCAAGAAAATTATAACACGTGTCCTCACCTAAAGTATCCAACTCCAATCACACGGCTCACGCGTGCCACGTCAGATCTAATCAATCCGATCCCGATAAATCCAACACGTCACCAGAGATAAAACCGCTTACGTGTAATGTCCACGTCAGATAAGTCAACAAGTCAAACACTTCCAAAAGATAAAAAAATCACGACCCCACCACTCGTCCCTCTCCACGTGGCACAGCCCACTTCGTCTCCTTCCTCGTCCATTGCTTATATGATATATCTTCAGATTCTTCACAGTTCACGGCATTTCCATTTTCTCCACAGAAGCTTCAAGAAAGTGAGAAACAGAGAAGAACGATATGGGTAAAGAGAACGACGTCGTGTCTGCGCCGGGGTTCCAGCTAGTGGGCTTCGACAAGTTCGTGCGGATCAACCCCAAATCCGACCGGTTCAAGATCCGGCGGTTCCACCACATCGAGTTCTGGTGCGGCGACGCCACCAACACGGCTCGCCGGTTCTCGTGGGGGCTGGGCATGACCGTCGTCGCAAAATCCGACCTTTCCACCGGAAACGCCGTGCACGCCTCGTACCTCCTCCGCTCCGGCGAGCTCTGCTTCCTCTTCACCGCCCCTTACTCTCCCACCATCGCCTCCGCCGACGACTGCTCCGCCGCCATACCAAGCTTCAACAACTCCGCCTGCCGCAACTTCTCCGCCGTCCACGGCCTCGGCGTCCGCGCCGTCGCGGTGGAGGTAGACGACGCCGTGGAGGCGTTCGAGATTAGCGTCGCTCACGGCGCGAGACCCTCGTCGCCTCCGGCGGATCTCGATGGCCGTGCTGTGATCGCCGAGGTGGAACTCTACGGCGACGTCGTTTTGAGGTACGTGAGCTACAAGAACCGCGACGACACTAAATTTGACACCTCTAATCCCGATTTCTGGTTCCTCCCCAAATTCGAACCGGTCGAGGAAAGCTCCTCCTTCCCGGTGGACTTCGGGATTCGCCGGCTGGACCACGCGGTCGGAAATGTCCCGGAATTGGGTCCCGCAGTGTCGTACCTAAAAGGGTTTACAGGGTTTCACGAGTTCGCCGAGTTCACTGCAGAGGATGTGGGGACGAGTGAGAGTGGACTGAACTCGGTGGTTCTGGCCAACAATGACGAGATGGTGTTGTTGCCTCTGAATGAGCCAGTGTATGGGACCAAGAGGAAGAGCCAGATACAGACATATCTGGAGCACAATGAAGGAGCTGGGTTGCAGCACTTGGCTTTAGTGAGTGAGGACATTTTCAGGACACTGAGGGAGATGAGGCAGAGAAGTGGGGTTGGGGGTTTTGAGTTCATGCCGGCGCCGCCACCGACATACTACAAGAACTTGAAGAACAGGGCTGGAGATGTGTTGAGTGATGAGCAGATTAAGGAGTGTGAAAAGTTGGGGATTTTGGTGGACAGGGATGATCAGGGGACTTTGCTTCAGATTTTCACCAAACCTTTGGGAGATAGGTATGTGCACTGAAATTTATCTCCTTTGTGATCTTGTAGTTATAATGTAGAATTTGGACTAGTGTTTGTGTGCAGATTAGTCTGTATATAGTTTATGATTACTGTGTTTGAGTCCATGCCTCTTGAGTGTGTGTTGTTCGGAATTTGAACTTGTACTTGTTTGTTGATTGTCTTGTAGGTTTGATCTGTAAACTGAACTCATTTATGGTTAGTGCCTTAGTGATAGTGGCAGTTTGTGCGAAGATTGGTCTTTAAATATTTAAGCTTAGAGTGGCTGTGTGCATGTCTGAGTGTTTATAATATAGAATTGTAACTCATATTTGGGTTGTGGTAGTCATGTAGGTATAATCTGGAATCTAAACTTGTAGTTGGGTAGTGGCAGTGACAGTTCGAGTGCAGATTGTACTATAAAGAGTTAATCTTAGTGTGGTTTTATGTATGTGTATGGGCGATTGGGCGTGCACTTTCTAGAATTTGAACTCAAGTTAAACCGAATTTGGTTAACGGTAGTGATTTTTATAGTTGACAGAGACTGTTCTGTACATAGTTTAAGTTAGTATGGCTTTATGTGTTAGTGAGTATTTATAATCTAGAATTTAAACTTGTATCCGGTTAGTTGCAGTCTTGTAGGTATAATTTAGGGTTCGAATTCATACTTGGATATTGGTAGTGCTAGTTTCTGTGCAGATTGTTCAACTAAATAGTATAAGTTGTGTCTTGTTGTGTGCATTTGTGTTGAATCCATTGCTGTTTAATTAGATACTGAGTGTCGATACATGATTTAGATATCAAGTATCAACTAATTTTGTGTTTCTTAGTAGAAGAAAACTTTATTATCAAATTGTTTGATGTTTTGGTTCAAATTATTTTGTTCAGTTTTTTAAGTGAAGACTTGGTTTCTTGGTACATGACCTCTAACTATAATTAGACCTGAAGTTTTGTCTAGATGGACGAAAGTTGAAATCATATAAACTCTTTTGTGAGAGCCGATATAAGAGAACAATAAATAAGTGGTTTCTCTTTGGTGGCAAATAAATGGAAACGCATCTTGCAGAGGAGTGACATTTCCTTCATCAAGCATGCATTCCCATTTCTTTGTCCGTTGCTTCCCAAACGGCTTGGTACAACATGACTCTACATAGTAGAGCTACCAATTTGAATCCGAACCCACGGGTACATGAAACCCAATCCACATTTTTTGTGGATTTGGGTTGCATAAACTAGACATGATCACTTTTTGGGCCAACCCGACTTGAAACCGAATTGCCAGCTCCTTTGACCAGTAGGAGCAAATGCAAAACTTAGACGGTGGAATTACCATATTTCCTGAACTTTCGGATCCGTAGGAGGAGATTCTAAACATAGTTTCTGCAAATATTATTAGTTCTTGATGGTTTTTTCACGTGACACGAATGCTTATATGTTCTCTTCAAGTACTGCAACGACGTCATTTTTTGTATTTGGAAAGCTGGCCTTTTCTAATAATTGGGGAGACAAATTTATGTTCAGCCCTATGTAATAGAAATGAATAATTTCATTGCCAAGTGGTTTCAAGCATCCAATAATTGAAAGGATAATTGTGTACTCTTGACATGTAGGAAGTGTGAACGCTGTCCCTTCCTTTTCAAAATATATTTACAGCAAGAAAGTTGCCCCGAAACAAAATTTTAACGATTTACTTTGTTTCAATTATGCGCTTTGAGCAGGCCGACCATCTTCATAGAAATCATTCAGCGAGTAGGTTGCATGATGAAGGACGATGAAGGAAAGGTATACCAGAAGGGTGGATGTGGAGGGTTCGGGAAAGGAAACTTCTCTGAGCTGTTCAAGTCCATTGAGGAATATGAGAAGACGCTTGAAGCCAAGAGAATGCCGGAAACCGCCGCTGCATAAAGCAATCCTCTGTACTGTAAGTTTGTAACCATACTGCTGTAAAATAAAAGTGGCTATTACCAATCAGCTGAATGAGAGATGAATATAAACGCCACCCATATAGCTTATTACTTTGCGTAGAACGATTTGAGCGCGAAGAAGTATCGTATAGATTGTAAAATGCAATACAAACTTATACATTCAAGTTGTGCTTTCTTCTCACTTCTCAATAGTGAATGTATTCTTCATGTTGAACATAGTATGGAATAAAAAGTGAAATCTTCAGTTTGTGAGTGCTTGAGACTTGAGCTATAGGTCATTGATGTAATGTAAAAGCAATACTTTGTATGTATACAGTTTGGCTTTGCACGTGTGGTATAATGGAATAGAAAACTTGGTTATTAAGCTCTCTTCTATTATTTTCTTGAGCCTTGGTTTTGTTGTTTATGATTGATATCTCAGCCAATAATGTTAGAGCTTGCAATTCGTGCGTGTCGTACTAGAAGCTAACTGTGCTGCACGATTTAACAAGAACACAACATGTTCAATGATTGTGCTGAACACAACATAGCACATTATGTAGGAAAGAATCAACATGTTTAACACGTTATTAGAATTGAAAACTAAACGTGCGAGTCCAGCACAAAAACTAAACGTGTTAGTTTCTCCAACACAATCACGAGCTATTATAGAATGTGTGAGTCCAAACATGTAGGGAAAGGTGCAAGAATCTGTTGAATCTAAGTTTCAAATCCAAATCTTGGGAAATGTTACAGTCAAAACCATGCATGTTCATTGGTGTATCTTTAAGTATAAGATATGGATAGTGTATTAGTGTGGCATGAAACATGGAAGAGAGCCATGAAATTCAATGTGTCATAATCAGAAATGGACTCTGCAGCATGCCATGCCACACTGATGCATAGAATATGCCTGTATTCTTGCAAGACTCCATGATGTTGTGCCTTACACCACAAGCTATTAGATAAATGAAATAGCTTTTTTTAATTGTCATTAACCAGTCAAGTTCCATCAATTGACTGTGCTAACCATACATTGACATGATAAAAGACACAAATTGTTGATGATAAGAAGATTAGTAACAATATTCTAATGTTAATAATGGCTATTGAATTCAACACATAAATAGGTATGTTCACACTTCAATTACTTGATCATCTTGATGAGGTCGACCGATATTCTGTTTGGAACTTTCAATAATAGATCAGTTTTTAACTAAAACAGTCTATCTTATAGAGTAAAAACATACTATGTTATTTTCTTGTTTATCATAACCAAAACAAATTCCGTCTTAACTATACTTGAGCTTGAATTGAGGTAATTTCTGTAGTAAACCCTAGCAACAATAAAGACAGAACAATCTTTATGCTAACTTCAACAACTCTTGTGAGAGCCGTAGGAACTTAGTTGCTCATGTAACAAAGAACAACGTCTAAAAGTAAAGAGATAACCGAAAGTTTATAATCGTGGGAGCTGCAGGAGGTATGTAGACCTCCCAAACAAGGCTTTAGTCTATTAAAAAAAATGAAACTCACCAAGTCAACATCACAAATCATATTATAACAAGAGAGGAGATTTCACCAAATCACACATTTGAGTGATGAGGGCATCTTCAACATCATGAAAGGCCAATCACCCACAAAACAAATATTTGTATAATCCACAAAAGTCATGTCACCAAACCTCACTTAATCACCCCTTAACCTTGGTGATTAACATGCTATAAAGACCATTTTCAGGCATCATTTGGGGAAGTATAGCTAGAGTTTTTATCCTAACTACAATCACTTATCAAGAACTCAGAAGCAAGGATGGGGAATGTGAAGATTTACTCAGCATCAGCATCCTACAAAAGAGTTAATCATGAAGCTCAAGATCATGATCGAATCCGAAAAGGGCACATCCCAGTGTTGGTTGGGATGGAGGAGGAGATGATGCAGAGACTGTCCATACCCACCAGGCTCATGAAACATCCATATATTGTTTCACTATTGGAGCTCTCAGCTCATGAATTTGGGTACCACCAAGAGGGTATGCTCAAAATTCCATATGATGCTGATTGTTTTAGGAAGATGGTGAAGCTTATATCTAAGAAATGATGATGATGGTGATGATGACAAGTAGATTTTTGTTGCAGCCTTGAAGAAGAGAGCTCAAGAACACTTTGTATTCTATCTTGTAGACACTCCATATTGTTAGATCTTATACAATTATACATATACTGATTACATTACATGTGTGTGTATAGTTCACAATTACACATGAAAGTGTATGTTCACAATGGTACTCAACCAATTATAGCTTTAAATATTCAACCATGGCTATAACAAGGTTGCATAACAAACTTGAAGTACTATTGCTTGAGATCCAATCTTGCAAAAATACTACTAGCTTCGTCCATCTCAAAACGAGTGACTTGTTTTTTTTATAGTTTTTGTTCAAAATGAGTTGCACCAAGCATTTGGAGCTAATTTGTTTAAGAGTTCTGATACGAGATTTTACATTTAAAACTTTTTTAGGGTTGTGTTTTAGCCTTTAAACATTTGAAATCTTGAATTAGGGGGCTTGCACACTCGATTTCACTTTACGTGTGAGATTAAGAATTTTTACCATAGTAACACAAGAGCATACCGATGTTATTTCTAGAGATAATTAAGATTCATAAATCATGGCATGAGAGAGTACTTTTACTCGCAAAAGTCAAGATTATGAGCGATGTATCGTCTTGTGATTGGTTGTTGATTGTGGCAACAGTAATATTATGATATCATGCCTGCATCAACATGATGTCATGATAACATGGCGATAAGGACCACAATAACATAACGTTGTGTTTCAAATAAGATGATTATGATATTAGCATACTGAGGTGACAATGATGTCACCACTTGAGATAGAGTTACTAAAGAGTACGCCAAGAAGCTAAATTTTGAATGTCTCTCCCAAGGTGTAGCATAGGTGTTTTGAAGGTTGCCAACGTTAGGCATACCTTTACCGAACGCCCTTATATGCCTACTAATATAGCGTAACACAAAGGTTTGGGAGGTTACCAATGGGATCCACTTCAACTAAAATCGTTTAGTGATCTGGATGACTTGAATCCTTTGGTGAACTAGAGGGTGAAGGGTTTGGAAGGTTTGGTCGAATCGATTTAAATATACTTGAATTGGTCAAGTCAACTCGACAACACAATTATGAAGCCTATAAATATAAACACGATAAGTTTACGTTGCGTTCATGTCATGTGTCGCGGTGCAATAAAACAATTTCAAATAAAATAATAATAGAAATAAAAACATGATCTGTTTTCATATCTAAACTTCCATAGCCAAACCAAGAACACATCACACCAGATCAGAGATCATCACCGTCTACTCTGCAAAACCTCGTTGAATTCATATTCGAATTTTGATCGGAGCTCGTCGATTTCATCGCAACCTGACACGACACGCAGGTACGGACACGAAAATGCTTCGAATTCAGCAATTTCGCTTCCTCTTCGCTGTCTCTTCACCAAAACACCAAACCCTAAGTCGCGCCACCTCTGTCTCCTTCTCGACCAAAGCGACTGCAATGAGGAGCTACACGACGTCGTCCGGAGGCACCTCTAACAAGCTCCTGTTCCGGCAGCTGTTCGAGAAGGAGTCTTGCACTTACACCTACTTGCTCGCCGATGTGTCTCACCCCGATAAGCCTGCTCTGGTTAGTGCTTTATTGAATTTGTGTGAATTTGGTTATCTTCTGTTTGGTTCCCGAGAAAATGTTCAGTTTTAACTGAGTTTGTCAAATTGGTTATGTAATTATAGTATTCGGTATATTTAATGGTTGAAAATAAATGAAGCTTGATTTGATTGCAATTGAATGTGGTCGTGAATTGGTTCCTTCAGAGATCAAAGCAATCTGATAAAAGACTAATAGTTCAAGTGAAGTGATTGGTTTTTTGGAAATTGACATTGCTAGCAATATAAGTTGTTGAGTCTCTTCCGTACCCGAAGATCAAATTTGTTTGAGTGTTCATTGACTTTGTATGAATTTGATTGTCTTCGGTTTGGTTCTCGAGAAAATGTTTCAGTTTTGGCACAGAAATGTTAGGGGTGATCTTGGTTGAGTTTAGTTCAATTGTGACTGAATTTTGTGAAATTGGTAATGTAATTATAGAAATCAGTTCATTTAAATTTTAATGATTGAAAACTTTCTGAAATGAAACTTGATCTGATCGCAATTGAATTGGTTCCTTCAGATATCGAAGCAATCTAATTGGAGTGATTTTTTATTTATTTATTTATTTATTTAATTTAATATATATATATATATATATATTGTAGAAATTGACATTGCTAGCAATATTAGTTGCTGAGTCTCTTAACAAGAAAAAAATGTATCCAAAGATCAATTTTTTTCTAGTGCTCACTGACTTTGTATGAATTTGACTATCATCTGTTTGGTTCCCGAGAAAATGTTCCTGTTCTGGCGCGGAAATGTTGGTGGTGATCTTAGTTGAGTTCAATTTAATTGTAACTGAGTTTTGTCAAATTGGTAATGCAGTTGTAGAGTTCAGTTTATTTAATGATTGAAAATTTTAGAAATGAAAATTGATTTGATTGCAATTGAAGGTGGTCATGAATTGGTTTCTTCAGAGATCAAAAGCAATTTGATAATAGTTCAAGTGAAGTGTTTGGTTTATTGGAAACTGGCATTGCTAGCAATATTAGTTGTTGTCTAAACAAGAAAATTTTGTATCCAAAGATCAAATTTTATTCGAGTGCTCATTGACTTTGTGTGAATTTGATTATAGTCTCTTTGGTTCCCAAGAAACTGTAAGAAGTTGTTCCCATTTTGGCGCGGAAATGTTAGGGATGATCTTGGTTGAGTTGAATCCAATTGTAAATGAGTTTTTTTTTTTTTTCTCAAATTGGCAATGCAGTTATAGAATTCAGTTCATTTAATGATTGAAAACTTTAGAAATGAAAATTGAATGTGGTCGTATATTGGTTCCTTCAGAGATCAAAGGAATCTGATAATAGTTCAAGTGGAGTGATTGTATTTTTTATTTTTTTATTTTTTTTTGAAATTGACATTGCTAGCAATAATAGTTGTTGAGTTTGTTAACAAGAAACTTCTGCATCTGGAGATCAAATTTATTCGAGTGTTTTTTTTTTTTTTTACTCTGAAGCTGGAGCTGAGTGATTGTGTTTATATGTTTGCTATGGCTGCTTTTAGTTGATTGATCCAGTTGACAAGACAGTGGAGAGGGACCTCTCTCTTGTGAAGGAGCTCGGCTTGAAGCTTATATATGCAGTAAATACGCATGTCCACGCTGATCATATAACTGGAAGTGGTCTATTAAAGGTTTGGAAATTCTTTTGCCATTTTGACTCAAGTGCTTAACAAGTGTTATAGCTACTCGCTAGTTTAAGTATTTGACATAATAAAAATCTACAATTGTTAATGAGTTTATTGTATGTAACTCATCTTTTATCCAATGGTCAGACTAAGAGTCCTGGTGTAAAATCTATCATTTCAAAAGCAAGCAAATCAAAAGCCGATCTTCTGATTGAAGCTGGTGAAAGAATTCATTTTGGGGATCTGTTTCTTGAGGTAAGGATGTATAAGTTTCTAATTTTTGAGTTTGATTTTCTTGCATAATTAGTCATCACCAGAGCTTTGGAATAAGCAGAGTCTTAGATCAGCAAGATATACACCAACTGATGGAATTGTTACGTCATTCGGCACATATTAAACACCAAATGAAATGTTGAACTAGCATAGCGTCTCTTGGGGTTTGGAGATAATATGTGAATTTTTCCTGTTCCTTTCCTTTTTGGCAGGTTAGAGCTACTCCTGGACACACGGTGGGTTGTGTTACCTATGTCACAGGAGATGGACCTAATCAGCCTCACCCACGGATGGCTTTCACTGGCGATACCCTACTAATACGTGGCTGTGGGAGGACTGATTTTCAGGTTTAGTGTACTATTGCTTCATCAATAGAATTTCAAAATGGGATTCCTAAAAGGAAATGCCAAGTTTGTTAATCTCGATAATTTGTTTACAGGGTGGAAGTTCACCTCAACTTTACAAGTCAGTTCATTCACAGGCAAGAACTTGAGATGAAGAAACAGTGTAAAAACATGAAAAGGAAACAGTTTATATGTCATTGGTTTGAAACACTAAATTGGTGGATACTCATTTCTCTGTCTTGTGTATCCAGATCTTCACATTGCCGAAGGAGACTTTGGTGTATCCTGCTCATGATTACAAGGGATTGACTGTATGGAACTATTTAATGCCTTTTTTAGTTGATGCCATGTTATTCATTTAAACAGCTGCTTATGCTGTACCTTTAATCTCTTACAGGTTAGCACTGTGGGGGAGGAGATGCTCTATAATCCTAGGCTCACAAAAGATGAGGTGATTTGCTTGGCCCCATAAGCTTTAATTTTTTGTTGTAAAACTTCTAATCGCCATTGTTGATACCCTAAAAAACATGGGTAATTGAGCCAGTGATATCCGGACACGTGGCACCTTGGCCCCCCCCCCACAACCGGATTA
>JAYMTK010000734.1:0-19669 GCA_036897405.1 Pelargonium myrrhifolium
AGTCAACAAGAAGGCTCTCATTGAGAACTCCAAACCACACCATTTCTTTTCCTCTATCTCCTCCTCCTCACGAGATCAGACGCAGAAATCCAGAAATTTTGCAGCACCGGAACCAAAATTCGAGACACAAAGCTTAATTAAGCTGAGCTAACACAGGTACCTTTATCTCCAATTATTGTATTAAATAGCTTCCTGCTTGCGATTTGCGAGACAGCTTGGAATAACTTGGAAACTCTGCTAAGTTAAAGTTGCTTTTGCTTGCGATTTCCAATTCCCGCTTACGATTAGGGTTCCCGAGAGACGCGACGAGACGACAACGTCAATTTGCTGCTGCTGTTGTTGTTGACGATACTTCTCTGGTGACTCATCAGTGACGTATGGGCGACCGGAGCCTCCATTTTTACCGATCACCGAGCAATTTTCCGGCGACGTAACCGCCGAATGACGGAGGTGAAAAATGGAGGAACCAGAAGATTTGAAATTGAAATTAAGCGAACGTAAATTTTCTTTTTGTTTTGTTATCTTTTGAATTTTCAGTTTGCAACTAGGAAAATAAACCACTGACCTTCAGGGGAATTTATATAAGGCGGAGATTAGAGCAGTTGCTGACATGGCAACGGGTGACACGTGTCGATCCTACATGGCGGTTGTGTTCTAATTCTATGGGCGGGTTACGTGTCGGGCGAGGATGAACCCGGTTTATTTCGTGGGGTGGTTACACGGTGCCACGTAACAGTACAATGACGACATCTTGGTAAATGATGAAATTTAAAATACGATTTTGCCCTTGGTGCTTTTCTGGAAGAGCCCATGTATTTAACCAATTAACCCTCGTTTTCACGGATGGTTATAGAAGCGTCAGGCGATGTTCGCGTGGGCAAAATCGAGAATCCATGTTTTTTCTTTATTACAGGTAATTAAGGTTAAAGAAACGGTGACCATTAATTTTAGTTGGTGATGTTATGATATTTAAGAATTGTGAGAATGTAGAAAGTTTGAAATAAATGATTAACTAAATAGTTATATTGAGATTAATTAGTTAGTTAAAAGAAGAAAAAAAAGGTATTAATAGTATACTGTATAGGAAAATGTTTAGAGTAAAATGTGTATGTGTATCAGTTAACTGATATAATTTTATATCAGTTACAATTAATCAAGTTAATAAGGTGATGACACCTCATTAAATTTCACTTATACCCACTCAAGTGAATTTGTGGGAGCTGAGCGACGCGTCCGGATTCACAATTTTATTAGTGCAACTAATATAAAGTTATATCAGTCAACTGATGCCCATATTACTCAAATGTTTAATAATGGTTCCTAAATTTTGTATTTTGCTCTAAATCAGTATTCAATTTTGCTCATAATTCAATTGAGTCCTCAAATTATTCTTTTTAGTTCAAATTGTGATCTAATTATGTTTATGTTTAAATATAGTCACCAAACTTTTTAATTTGATACTATATATAATCAAAATTGTGCAATTTGTAAGTATACAGCTAAATTAAATTGAACTTAAAAATATACTCATTACGTTCTAAAATAAGTGTTCTCTTTCTTTTTAAAAAAGTAGTTATAACATGAAACATCAATAACATCTCTATGATATGTTAGTTAGTATTCATTGAGTTTGTAGAATATATGTGCATAATAATATAAGAGTAAATATACCACACTAACTAGTTTTTTCTTAATAATTCTCAAAACAAAAAGAAGGACACTCATTTTGAAATGAAATGAATATATTTTATGAAAACGATATGAGGTCATGATGATGCTCACTTGACAGTAATGTGACGTATATGTCAGTTATATCGATTTACTCAAAATATAACATAATGTTGTCATGTGTAAATTATTTCTATAACATGTAGTTTAGTCATGATTATGTCATCAATTTGTTTATAAGAAAAACTAAGCGTTAGACAAGCTTAATTTGAAAACAAAATTGAAGCACAAACCAATATAAATATCAATTTAGAGCAAATGAAACATTTTCTTTTAGAAAAAATGGAAAGTGTAGTTAGGGTGAATAGGAAGCTTGTGAAGTGGGTTGGTGAAAAGTAATTCAAGTTAAAGGTTGAGGGGCATAAATGGAAATCTACATAGTGGGGCCCACAATCGATGACTCTCGAGTACTATAGCATATTTTTTTTATCTCACAAGCTGTTGAGCAGTACAATAGTACTTGATGGGTTATTTTACTTTTATTTATTTATTCTCAATTTTTTTAAAAAAAATTAAAGAAAAAGAAAAGAAAAGAAAAGAGAGAATATTAATGATAAAAACAAGTCCCTTCCTTGGGAGGGTTGAAAGTTAGAAACTTGAAAGTGAAAAGAACGAGGCTATTTTGGGAAACTGAGGTGTGGGCCTGATTTGAACTTTTCGGTAAAGCGGTTACGTCTTGTCGTTTAGCGATCCACGTGGCTGTATCTTAACAGTAACTTGCGTTTTTTGGTTGACGAGATGATGACACGTGTTTGCCTGCGATCATTGAAAGCCGTTGGATCGCCTCAGCAAACTACCAAAGCACCCAATCAATGACGTTTGAGGTTGAAGAGAGAAAAGAGCCAAACAAGTTAAACCAACTATTCAATGAGTAATGTTTAGGAATAGCTGTTTGGGTCATGATCGATTACACGAATCCAACACGACACGAGTTTAAACAATTGTGATTTCAGTTTAATCGGGTTTATGTCGATTAAGCGTTTAGATTATGGTTGTTAAAAATTTTGATTTCTGATCCGATTCACGATTTGTATGTTAAAAGATTTAAAATCATGTTTGAATCTTGGGATGAGATGAATCCCGATTCAGAATATGTGAAGTTTTGAAGAAGCCTAACGCATGAATTTTGAATTTTTATTTTATTTTCTTTTCTTTTATCTGATTTTGTGAAGAAGATGAAGCGATTTCCGCTTATATATAAAGAGAAAACTGACATAATAGAGGTTTAAACCTAAATTATCACCTGAGAGTTGTGTTGTGGTGACGTGGTGGTCATCATATTTGCAATAAGCTTGAACTCATTTTAGTTGTTTTAAGTATTTTGGACTCTCATTTCAGTAGAAATTATTATTATTTTTTTCTTCATAATTATTCGTATGTTTATTCTATAAAATTATTATACATATATGTTTGAATCTTTCGATCCGATCCAATTCGCGATTCACAAAATCTTCTCCCGGTACACGATTTGAATCCCGATTTAACAACCATGGTTTAGACCTAGTTCATGTAAATTGTTTAGTTAAACTGATTATAAACGAGTGTTTCTACTTATTCACTTATCAGTTTATATAAAGATCAAAAATGAAACTTTTATATAGATATGAAATGATCTATATAAAATAAATGAATTAATATATCGAGTCATGTTTTGCCTAGAGTTTCGAATCTTACACAATACTTGCAAATCGTGCAACCGAAAAGTTGGAACTCTATCTCATGCGGACTCCGAAGCAGATCCTACTTCGTAGACAATCACCTAAACACGTAGTCGAATTGGTTTGAAAGTGTAATACTCATTTCTTCGTATGATAAAGGAATTTCTTAATTCACATTGAGACTTTCTCTCTAGAGACGTCCCTAACGATATAGGTCTTGTTTGGTAAGTATATTCACTTTCTACATAAGTTAAATGTCTATAGAGATAATTGTTTATAGATGTTATTGTCTTTAGAGGTTATTGTTTAGAAAAGGAAATATATTGTTTGGTAAAATTGTTTAAAAGGAGGGTATTATTATGAAATGACCAAAAAGCCCTTTAAAAAATAATTTAATAAAATATATAATAATTTACTATAATTTGTTTAAAATATAAAATAGAATCAACTTTACCGTTTCAAAATAACGAAATCAAACGGTATAGCGCACACATTCAAACGGTACACCTCCTACACATGTTGGTATACAACGTATGACGGTATACCTCACATATATAAATCACATGTAAATGGTCTACCATCCAGAAACAAGTTCATGAGGTAACACATGGGCAGTAAACTCACCTACACATGTAGGTATACCGCGTCTGAAGGTATACCTCACACATTTGCAGGGTCCACCATCCAGACAAAATATACTGAGTTAACAAATTGGAGGTATACCCACCAACACATGTGGGTATACCGGCCAGACACATAAATGTGAATAAATGAAGCTGAAAATTTATCAGATAGAGATGGGGAGAGTAGAGAATGAGAGTATTGTGGGTAGAGTACGCCATATAGATTCGAACAGTGTCTCACAAGAGGTATCAAGCTCTTGTGAGAAACAGTGCAATATTATCTATATATCATGAATGTCTATAGACAATTTTAACAAACAATCTTTTTCCCAAAATATGTTTATAGCCATTATGTATAGATGTCATATAGAGTAACCAAATAAGGCCATATTGTTTGAATCCCTCGAAGAAGATTCATACTCTCGTATTTGAGATGAATTTCTAGACACACATTTGATTATTCTGTTGACGGTTTACTATTCTTGCTAAAAAATCAAGAATCCAAAGAGTTAGGACCCTAACCACGAATACTATCTCTTAAACTCAAGAATTGCAACTCCTACAAAAAAATTTTAAATTTAAAAATATTTACAAATCAATTTTCTTAACACGTGAACAAGAAAACAAGAGAAAAATGTGCTTTATTAACCCTAGTCAAAGACTTAAAGGAACACATCAAACAATGTTACATCTCTAAAATTTATTGGGTTAGAAATATATTATATTAACTCATATAATTGAGAGTCTCGACTTTCAATCAATGCTTTTTTTACCCTATTTTCATTTTTCTTTTCTAATAATATTAAAGTATTTGGATGGCTCCTTTTATGGTCCTTTCTCTACCTATAGGCTACTACTACTGTTCATAATTATTGTAATAAATTATTTTGGGCTGGAGAGAGTGTTTATAAGCATGTTATTTTTTGTGTTCAACACAATCAATAAATTTGTTATGTTCATGATAAGTTGTGCAACACATAGTCAATTATCATCTTGATACGTATGTGTGAATTGCAGGCTCTAGTTAGTAGTTAAGGTATAATAGAACTACACCAACAAAACAAACCCTAATATGATAATATGAAGTTCCTATCAGCTCTTTTTGTCACAAAATAAGTTTTTCTGGCTTTCATTCTATCACAATAGAATAATTTATTCAGTATTATCCTAAATTTGACATATTGGTACTTTATACATAATTAGGACTGGACCATCAACTGGAACCAACCGGATTGGGATTCAGTTTGATTTTCGACCCATTCATTTCATGTTCATTATGTCCGATTTAATTCTGATCCAGACGGGTCTAAATTTGATTCTATTTTTAATATTTTAAAATGTACTATTTTGATATTTTTTAATCACTTTTGGTATGATATACTTTTTTGTTGTTAACTTTTATTCACTTCAATTATAGTTATCTTTTTTTTTTTTTAAATCAGTTCATTTGATACAGTTTCAGTCTGATTCATTCATAATCAGTTCGTCTGATCTTCTGTCCGTATTTTATATGTGAAGAATTCGATCTGGGCTCAATCCGATCCTAGACCATTCTCAACTCTATACACAACTAACTTTCTAATTTAGAAAGAAAAAAAACACTTACATTAACACGCACAAAACATATAACAATATAGTCTACATTTTGTTGTTGTTAGTAAAATGAATATATATATATAGGGTAAAATGTATATTAGTTGATTGATATACAGTTATATCAGTTGCAACTTAACAAAGCAAATGAAGTGATGACACCTCATTTAAAATCACTTATACCCACCCAAATGAATTTGTGGGAGCGGGACGATCCGTCCAGATCCATGATTTTAAATGAGGTGTTGCCACCTCATTAGTGTGACTGATATACATTAAACCCTATATATATAGTTTGTAGAAAGTCAATTGCAACAATTTTTAAGGACTACATCTATACTATATTATGATAAAATTCAATATATACACTCAGATAACACAACAAATCAATGCATAATTAATAAACTTTGGTGAGGAAATGAAATGAGGGAGGTGCATTTCATTTTCCTAGAATTTGTCAGTAGTATTTTTTATTGAAATGAAATGATGATAAAAGTGGTGTAAATGTGTGAATCCCACCATATATATCTGCTTTACCAGTTTGGCCATGAATGGAGATGGAAGAAGATTTGCCCAGGTGTTCCATTTTCTCCCTTTGTTTTAATACCAAAATCACCTCTCCACCCATATCTCGTGACTCACTCTCTATTTACACCCCCTCCTTTATTCATGAAATTAATGGCCTTTCAACAAAATGACAAATACAATTAACTTTCAACATTTTGAATTTCATTTTGTTTTGAGTTATATTTCGGGTTTCCATCGGATCTAGTTTGTTCGATTAACATGCTAGCACGAATCCAATCTGATAGGATTTCGATTTCGGGTTTTAAGCCGTGAATTGAGTCAGGGTTCTCTTATAAGCTATAAGATGCGTGTATTCATCCATGTTTGTCCTATCTCAGAATAGGATTTTGGGTTCAAGTTTTAGGCCCAAATTTTTAGGTGTTAAATGTGTAAATTCGATCGTATTTGTTCGATCTGATTCAAAAATTAATTGCATTGAATAAGGTAGAGTTTCGAGTGCCTGCTACTTCGGATTAAAATTACTGCATTTATACCCTAATGAACACCCCAATAGCTTGAGTTTGACTATCTTTGGTTGATGTTGTGAATTTGAATATCATAAATGCATGTATATTTTAAGAGTAAAATGGTCATCAGTTGACCGATATAACTTTACAACAATTGCAACTTAAATCAAGCCAATGAGGTGATCACACTTCATTAAATTTCGATTTATACCGACCCAAGTGAATTTGTGGGAGCGAAGCGACCCGTCCAGATACATGATTTTAAATGAAGTGTCATTATCTTATTAGTTTTTTAAACTCAAAACTACGTAATTTAAGTTGCAACTGATATAAAGTTATATCAGTTAACTGATGCAAATATTACTCATATTTTAATGTGTTAGAGCTTAAGTTTATAAATAAATTTTATTCTATTAATAAAACAAATAAATTGACCATCTCGTTGAACAAATCAACATAATAGATAATTTTGACTTGATCAAAGTCAATTTTGATTATAGTTTTAAATGATTTAAAAGTTAAATTGTTTTGTCTACTCAGATCAAATCGAACCGGTTACATCACACATTTTAGTCTAACTTATAAACCATTTAATTTCATTAATGTTTTTGGGACTACATTCTACTAAACCCTAGTTACCCACTCTATCGAATAAGTAGGTGCAAAGTAAAGTTGATTGAATTTAAACCTACAATTTTGTGAGTTTGGATCATCCTAAAGAGAACTTTTTTTCTTTCCTCTTCATGATTAAGGTGAGAATCAAATCAACAATTAACATCTTTTAAACGAAAATTCGATATTGTATCTGATCCTACATATTCATTTATGTAGACAATGTTAAAATTATATCGTTTTAACTTAAATATATAAATCTAGACTTCAATTGAAATTTCGAATGACCAACTATAGTGTAGAGTAATTCATAAATTTCAAAAAAAAATATTTTTACCTATAATTTGTAAGTGTAATTTTAGTAGCTCAATTACTACATCTATTAAGTAAGAGATGATATTTTGACACTAGGCACTGGATCGGCACAATTTAGTGGAATTTTTGTTGAACTTGTAAAACACGCACAATATGATGACGCAGTTGAAGTTAAAATAATACATCAACACTATCAAATCATAGCTCTGGTTAATCATTGGTTAATTCTCATCTTCGTTAGCCATAAGTCTATACCTATCATCCAAATATAGTGCCTAAGGTAAGAGGGTGAAAGTAGAGAACAAGAGCAACATCAATTACAATTTACACCATCTCTCATTCAAATAAAACCGACTGAACATGATTGTTAAACGCGCCGTGTTTGTATTAGCTCATGCCACACATATTTGATTTACGATACGAACCGTCAGTTCTAAATTAGAAATGGGCTTGAGTGTGGGCTCCATGTATGGAGGACCAAGCAAGCATGTGGTTGAAAATCAAATCAACTACCAATGTCTCCCAAATGGACCTCAAACAAAAACGTGTTTGCTCAACTTCCAAATGTTACCCATTATTGATAATATTCACCTTTTCTGGGCCTCAGTGGGGTTCTACATAGCCAAAAGCCCATTAATTTTACTTCCAAAACCCTGACACTGACAAGGACTCACCACACCACACCAATTGCTGTGGTGTGGTGGGACCACACATCATCTTTTTCCTGGAACTGGAATCATCTACCTGACCTGACCTCAGATGCTCAGACACAACAACACCTTGGAGCTTAGAGAGGACTCAAGCTATTGCCATGTAGTATTACATAGGAAAATGTTTTATTTTGTTCTAATTTGGTCACCAATTAAAAATGTAATTCAGATTTCGGATTGAGTTGGTTTGAATTCGGATTAATAGAGACTAACTTGTTAAGAGTTTAAATTTTAGCGCACAATGTGAGTTTGTCATATCCAATATATATTTTTATGAGATAAATTCAATCCAATCCAAAAATTGGCCGTCGAATTGAATTTTAAATGTCCGCTGATTCAAATCCAAATTGTTAGCTCCACCCAACTATGCTATATTGTTTTGAATCCCTCTCACACACAATGGTATTGTTAACTTAGTCTAACGGGATAATTTTTCTGATTTTTTTTTCATGTTAATGTGTCAATCACATAATGAATAAGTTAACTAGATTCATGAATTATATCATTTTAAAATAAAATAGTATATTTAACGGACGAAATTGGACAATTGTCGTAACGACCAAGTCTCTCAATTATAAAATTTTGTTTCAAATAGATCACATCAATAAATTTAAGTAACTTAACGCCACATAGTTGTGGCAACAAAAATGACATGCATGTCTAATTTGATACATATTCAATAATTAAAAACAAAATAGTATAGGGATCAAATTAAAATAAAAATTAAATTAAGTATCAATCTAATAAAAATAAATAATTGGAGTACTAAAATAAAACATTTTCCGACTGTATATTATTCACCATATGGTCTTGTGGGGTAAATTAAAGCCATTTATGGTGTGGTCCACTCCCTATTGTTCACTCAAACAAAAAAAAATGTTGGTTTCTGTAAAATTATCCAAATCCTTGTTGGACCCACACCAAAAATTTCCAAATTTTTGGTTATGACAAATGTGGACCAACTCAACCACCGCAGAGTTTAATACATTGCTTAGGATTCGAGGCTTAGGTTGTTGAGAATTGTCTATATGATATAATTACTAAATAGACAGGGTATAGTCTGTTAGTTACAGTGTTACACAGTAGCAATTAATTAAATAAGCTGTATTTATCATTTACTCAAAAGATTCCGAAGTTTTATCTTCTCTCTTTCACTCCATTATTGTTACTATTCTCCTTGTGTCCCTAACGTA
This sequence comes from Pelargonium myrrhifolium, assembly GCA_036897405.1. Lineage (NCBI taxonomy): Eukaryota > Viridiplantae > Streptophyta > Magnoliopsida > Geraniales > Geraniaceae > Pelargonium > Pelargonium myrrhifolium. The sequence continues at coordinate 9,467 of JAYMTK010000734.1, forward strand.
GCTTTTGATACCATCAAACGTTTGGTCAACCAGTGAGTTCTAGTTGCAGGGATTGCAATTGTGTTTGGTAGAAAAATATATATCATTTTTTTTTATGGTCCTATCTAATTCGAATGATGATTAGTTTTTGTATGATGCGACGTAAAAATCTCATGATTAAAAATAATAATAATATGTCTTTTGTTTTATTTTGAATTGAAGCCATCTAATTTTTACTCAATTAGGTCACATTTACCACTACACATTTCTTATACTCTCTCCGTCCTAAAATGAGTGTTCTCATTTCTAATTTGAGAAAAAGCTAAGAAGAAATTAGTTAGCGTGATATATTTACTCTTGTATCCTCATGATTATGTGTTAATGAATACTAACTCACTTATTATGAGGATATTATTGACAATTCATGCATAACTAACTTTTTAGAAAGAGAGAGTGGACACTCATTTCGAAACAAAAATACATTTAAAACATGACACTTACGAAGGGAGTTACTTTGGGAACTAAACCCAATATTCTGTGCCACCATGTTAATGGCAAACCACTAAATTAAATTACAGTGAAATGTAAGGACAAAAGGAACCAAATGTCTCTAGACTTGAATGGGGATCTTTTCAAGTCATGGATTGACCAAAGTTCTGATTGGGGCACGGGCGAGGATGTTCAACACTAATCTTTTGTGCGACAAATATGATATATTAAATATATAATTCTTTATCTATCTCAAAATAAATATCATGTTTGTCAATGTTTTTATCTAAAACAAGTGCCATTTCTTTTATAAAAAAAGTTAGTTATATATGAATTTTGTTTCGACACAACATATTTGTCTAGAAAAATTTGTGCAAACAAGTTTACAATGTTTAATTAAGTTAGCCATGTTATTGACCTGTCTTTACCTAATAACATGTAATTGTTGGATTACAATGTGGTGTGTAGTGTTGTGTACTTCATGTTGGTTTCTCTGAATGGTTAAATATTTGAGTTGACACAAACACAGTTACTACTACTACTACTACTAATGCCATGGTAAAATAGTCAAAAAAGGCTGGTGGAGTAAATGGTGAGAAGTAGAGTGGAAAATCATACCTGTGAATGGAGAGGATACAATGACTTCAATGAAAAAGATCCCTTTGTTGGCCTACTCTTTTAAGGATACAAAGTGCAATCATATCACCTGCAGGATAATGGTTCACTTCACCCATGAGATATTGTTCAATAATAAGACTAGTAAATGACATCAAATATTGGTTGTTGGTTCTCATATATTGGGATCATTTTTTCTTCCATCTTCCATTCCTATGATGAAAGTGAAGATTTGGTATATGATCATCCACAAAATTCAAAATGAACCTGTACAATAATACACTCACAAGGGCTCAAACTTGTGTGAAAGTCATCAATTTTAGGGTTCAAAAGTCATACATAGACTAGTAAGAATGGTAAGAGGTAAGAGGTAAGAGGGTTGGTTGTACATTTCCTCTTCTATCCTACCAACACTTAAAAAGATACCAACTTATCATAAAAATAGTATTGACAATTTCTGTATAACAAACTTCCTAAAAGAAAAAAAAATGAAAATGTGAGAGAAACATGACACCTATTTTGAGACGAATGGAATACTAAACAATGTTGGGATGAGATACATGTAAGATTTCGTTTGTGCTCTTGTAACATTGCCCAGAGACGGAGGAGCATTACAGGGCATCTTCCCTCACAAAGATATTTCTATTTTATTAATGTACCTAAATTTTTTGAAAAAAATTATTTCATATTCACCTCTATTATTTAATAAAAACTTCATATTTGCCCCCATTAAAAGTTAAATTTTGGTCCTTGTAACTTATAACTCGATAAAAAAATTATTCTTCTAATTTGCCTCGTGAAACAAAATTTCTAGACCCGTCATTAACATTGTTGTCCCAAACATGAGGTAGGAGACGACCAACATAAAATTTAATGTATTTGAATTTCCCTAACAACAGTATTAATTGTAAGAGAAAATTAATTGGGATACATATGGCCACCATTACTCCTTGTCCAGTGGAGTATGGAATAGCACTTAACACAATTCTGTTATTTGTATGGTCATGCATGTCCTTTATCTATCTAATACCAAATGGTTGTCATTTTCACAACTATTGTCTATTGGTTTTTGAATTCTGATCACTTGAATTCTTTAGAGCCCCTAGTTTTTCAAGTTTCTGTTGGCTACATGTTTTCCAATGTTTTCAGGTATTCAGAATCTAAAATTCAATATGCTACTGTGGAGATATAAAAGGACCGCCAAATTTCTATTAATTAGGCATCAGTCCAGCATATCCCTTGGAAAAGGGAACAAAGACAGGCACACACCATCAGCCATCACCATTCAATAGTGAATGGCAGGAATGGAATTAACTTTATGCTATACACTTTTGGGAATCTTTTTCTTTTCTACCTAAATATAGTAAATTATCAAAGTTTGTAGTTAATTTCAAATATAGAATGCTTCTGCTAAAAATCTTGTTGTTGCTTAAGCTTTAGGTTGATCAATAGCTTTCTCTTTGGCACCAAAAAATGCTATTCCTTTTCTGTTCTTTATACTTCCCTAGCAAGGCAACTAATTCACAAGATAATTTACTTAATATTGTGAACTGGACCACATGAACAGAACAGAACAGAAAAGAAAAGAAAAGCCCTAGTTTATTTGTTACATTTCAACAGTGTTGGTTTTGATTTGGTATGGTTATGGTCTATTTTCTCCTAAACACATTAAAGTGGGAGACACCCTTGTGCTTCCTTTTCATTTGACACCTTTAATTTGCAGTAATGAATGGTACTCAAGAAAGCATCTTGATGTGTTTGTACCATTGATTTCAGCCCCAAGTTAGGGTGGATCCACTGGAGATTTATGTGGTTAAAACAGTTAATACCTAGTAGCTTATAGATGTTAGAGAAGGTATTCACACGGGTATCAAGTACATGTGTTTTACATGTATTTGAGACACTTGCGGATACCAATCGGTAGTTAGCAACACGATTATCGGGGTAGTTGCAAACCTATGTCAGTGGGTTAGAAAGTAGTATCTAGTGTTGCTCACGACACTCATCGATACCAGTTGCAGACATGGGTTGGTACCGAGTGAATTTTAGGGTACATGTAAAATACATGTAATTGGACCACATATATTTCTCATTTCACTAGATTTTACAAATGTTTACTAAAAGTCAGTGAAAAAAAGAAGCTAGAATGTCTTATAGGTAGTTTGGTCCCCTCCCATCTCCTCCTAAAAAGCCTATAACTTGTTTCTTTTCCCTTGGACCCTTTATGTATTCTCGATCTATCATTTTCTTTTCTATCTTCCTTTTCCCTCGCGACAAAAAATGTACCACTGATTTTATTTTCTTGATTTGAATCATTTTTCACAATCTAATTTTGTGACTCTATGATGGCGAGGACTGTGTTGTGCATAGGTGGGTACTGAACTAGAAAATGTATCTCGCCCTAAACTCTCGTTGGAACCCGAACGATAAAGGAAACAGTTATGCCCACCATCTCAAAGTTAGCAAATTTAGCTTAGTGTTGCTAAATCTTGACTATGTAAATAAAGAGGCTTTAGTTCCAGTTCACCAAATTTATCAAGATAGAGTACTTTTTTTCATCTTTACAAGTCCCTTTCTACTTTTTAATCAGTAGACTAACAATTCATAGTATAATTCGTGCTAAGGTGCACACACAGATCTTTCTGGGTATTATTACGAAAATTGGAAAATAATTAAAAGCACAAGACTTACCTTTGTTAATGTCCAAGCCTGAATCAGCACCACTCACTCAGAAGAATTTTGTCCAGTTTCAAGCACCTACACATAGTCCAACCAATGCTCCAAATTGATGATACCTGCAATGTCACAGTCCAAAGGGTAAATTAGAGAGTAGAAAAGGACTAGTTGCACTCAAATTCAGAAGTATCACAGAATGCAAAGAAACATATATTTTTTGCATATATCCACTGCCACAAGAACATGGAGATGAAATATTTTGCTTCCAATCCATCATGCAAAAAATATATTGCAACTCGAGAATTAAAGCGAGATGAATAAGATAATATAAAACTGATACTGAAGCAAAATCCTTGCACTTGATAAAAAGCCAAGTTCCCTGACGGAAAAAAACACTGTCAAAGGCAAAAGGTTCAATACAAGCATGACAGAAAATACTTCCTGATTCAACAATGATAACATAGCTAAATTCAAAATCAATATAATGTAATGGATTTATGATAATGTCACAGTATTGTTATACAACACTTGAGAAAAACTAAAACAAGAAGCATGCAGTTACATTTCTACTCCTAGGACTAGTACTAGTATGTTAATGTCTCGAATTTGGTGGATCTCCTTCACTCTTGACAAAAATGACGAATCCTCAATAAGCTGGCCATAGATTAGTCATATACTGTTGGAATAGCTGATTCAATTCTTACTGTAAAAATTGATCACTGTAAAGTTATCCAACTTTAAGGAACAGTTATGGCTTGAACAGATCGCTTTGTATCAGAGACTGCAATGATAAGATCACCAGATTTGATCAATCCTCTTGCTTTCAGCATGGAGAAAGTGCTGTTCAGGTTGCTTTCCATATCACCAGCGAAATTAAGGCAGAACGGAACCAAGCCCCAATGCAAATTCAATCGCCTTTGCAAGGATGAGGAGGATGTAAATGCAAAGACTGGGCAGTCAGGACGATTACGTGACAGAAAGGATGCCGTGTGTCCGGTTTTTGTGTAAACAATTAGCGCATCTGCTCCCAAATTATGGGCTGAAATAATAAACCTTGTTAGTTACAAAATAATAGGGGGGAACCAAGCAACCATGATCATAAACATCATAAGCAAAATAGATTGTATGCAATACAAAACAGCATGAAAGAAAGCAGGACACCTGCATTTACTTATAAACAATAAAGAATACATCAATACCAAATTATCTGCGGTATTAGCAAATCATTACCGAAATCATCAAAACACAAAACAAGAAAAGATGAAAATTGCATCACAATTTATGAGGACTGGGATAACATTCAGACAGAACAAGAATGACTAGGCAAGCACATGTAGGATTAGATATAAGAAAGATAACCGGCAGTATTCAAAATATCAAACATGCTCATCAATTTAGCCTTTTATTAGCCAACATTGTACTTTCTGCTCTATTATCAATAAGCATTAAAATTATTAATTTCAACTCATGTCAATTTGTTCTGCAAAGTTGTTACTTTCTCCATAAGCCATTAATCCTTAGCAAAACCCAAAAAAGTTCACTCTAAAAAAAAGCACCAAGTGTCATGGTAAATGGCCTATCCAACTAAACAAATGAACATGCAATCAGAAAATGAAAAATATAATATCCAGGGAGGAAAATTGGCAATCAAATATGCACGAAGGAATCAAAATTTGGTTGCCCTAAGTAGGGTCATTATATTTGCAGATAGAGTAAAACAGATTCCATGTATTAATGCAGATATGTCATGCCTTTTCCCTGTGCACATGAAATCTAAACCAAATATTAAGTTCTAATCATGTTCATTTGGGAGAGCTTATTACCCATCTCAGCAGCTGCCTTGCATATCTGCTCTGAAATATTTACTGGCAATGAAGATGCAATAAGTGGGAGATCTGTGACTTTACAATGCTTCTCTCTCTGCCACTTCTCAATTCTCAAACTAACACTGCTTAGCACTGCTAATGCCTTCTCTGGATATTGACCCATAGCTGATTCACCAGAAAGCATTAATGCATCTGCCTGTTGTTTAACTACTTCGGAAACATCAGCAACTTCAGCTCTAGTGGGAATAGGATATTCAATCATGGATTCCAGCAGTTGGGAGGCGACAATGACAGGCTTATTCAACTGCCTGCAAAGCTGAACAATCTTCTTTTGAGCTGATGGGACCTGTTCCAGTGGTATCTGTGCACCCAAATCTCCTCTAGCTACCATGGCTCCATCTGACGCCCTAATGATCTCTTCCAAGTTCATCAACGAATCAATGCTCTCTATCTTTGCAATGACAGCAACGTTGCTGCAATTACAAGAGCAGATTGTGTAAGTTGCTTAGAAAATTGAAGGGCTATAACAACATCCTGAATGGCTGAACCAGAATATGTGGAACTCATAAAATCAAATGCACTTCAAATAATATTGATGGATAGCATTTTCTAAGTAGATGTAAAATTTAGCTTGGTGGCTGTCTGTGTGTTGCTTATATGTGTTCAAGTGTGCGAGTAATTGGATAAATGATTGACAGTATATAAGGGCAGGGACAACGGTCCATTTCAAAATTGAGTCAGTAAAAATTCAACAAATGTGTCTATTGATCTGCAGGTATATATAATCCTGTCTAATTTCAGAGAGTTACTATCCAACAGCTCTTGTACCACAAATCCCACCAACAGAAAAAAAAAATATGATATAACTTTAAGAGGCTAGTAAGATATGATTGCTCACTTTTCCAGAGATTGTGCAGCAATATAACTTTTTAGATGATTAATCACTTCAGCAGACTTGACAAAAGATACAGCAATAAAATCAACACCCTCTGCAATCCCGAAATCAATGTCCAACCAATCCTGTCAAAGTGAGAAAATTTAGCTGGAAACATTAAGACATTTTAAATTTAAATTATTAAAAGTAAAACATGGGATCATGTAATGTGCAATAAGGCATGGCTAACCAAACCAATTTAAGGATTAAAAGTTTAGTTGGGCACACATGGTTTCACAATGGAAATAAGGTATTTATGATTATGGTTCATAAATCACAATTGCAAATGTATCATCTAAATCGCTGATTAAATAGCACGACTGAGCCACTTTTAAAATGTAAAGGAAATGAACTTTTAAAAACAAAAGATTTTCATACAAAGATACTGGTTAATCAACAAAAATTATATGGTGATCAGTTTCGACCTAAATTAAACAGGAAATTCCACATCATGATCCCAAGTCATAGCAATTCACTACTCGATTTGTTACTCCAAATATATATTTGACGGTTCAAAAGGTAAAAACCTTGGGAGAAATCGTGGGAAGCATTGCATTGCGCTCTTGGACTAGACTACCATTCCTCCAAAAGGTAATATTGGCACGCGGTAGCAACAACCCAGAATCTATACAGCGGCACATGACATCTGGGCCAATCTTCTCAATTACCTCAAATCTCACCATTCCTCCATCCACAAGGAGTTCATCACCCACCATTACATCTGTTTCATCCAATCCATTAAGAATACAAACTTGTACAAATCAGCCAACTGTTAGAAGCAGCACTACATAAGGGTGCGATAACAGTTGTGGCAACAAAAATTTCAAGCATGCAGTGGTAGTGATGATCTTAATCTTGATTTAATGTTGAAATTAGAAAATAATGCAGGCATAGGACATTTTAAAGATTTTGCATGCCATTTAATGTTTAGGTCGCAGTGGCTTTGGCATGGCATTGGCATCATCTGAGGCAAATTGGCAATGGCTGGTTGTATTGGTTACATTAGGTTTTTAAAAGGAGACATATGCATACATGTACAAATCTACTATCTGTTACTAAAGAAGTACATTGCTGCAGACAATTTACAGGAAATAGACGGGAATGTATGATTTTAGGTGTATGGGTTGCAATTTCTTTTAAAAAAGACAGAGAGCTCGGAATTTTATACCTTCAGCAAAACCATCATAGCTTACAGTAATGGTGCGTTTTTGACAAGAAGAATCAGGTGCCCGAACACTGAAGGTCCACAAATCACCATCCTGCGAAAAGATAATACATTAAATAGATGAACAACTGGATCTGCCTAAATACACTTGTCTTCTCAGCACATAAATCTATTTGTAGCTTGAACATGCAGTTCTAAACAAAGATAACTTGGGTTAAATATTATATCATCATCAAGGTCTCTTTTAATCAAATCCTATGATCAATCATTCAACTACAGTAAACTGCATAAAACCATTCGGTGTGAAATTAAACAATTCCAGATTCATGATTTATGTTACTTCAGAACAAGAAGAATATAATATTTAATTCCAGGTGCTGAGTTTTGTCGTATTAGACACAATACAATTATGGTCTGCAAATTTTTATCCATCCAGTTTAATTCGGATCGATCTGGAACGGACATTTCTCCCCCTTTCTCGGAAACCAAACTATGCAGTGTTTCTCAGAAAACAAACAGCTAAATTACTAGTTATTACCTCCGCCTTCATCGAAGCAGCACCTCCGAGATCGTCCATGTGGATCTCGCTCCCCTCCGTATCCATCATGACAGCCACGGCGAAGCCTTTCTCCTGGTTCAGTTTCTTCACTCGCTCAATCACTTCGCGGTGCCACTCTCGCGTACCGTGGCACATGTTGAGGCGCGCGACATTCATGCCTCCGGCCGCCAACGCCTCCAGCTCGTCAAAACCGCAAGTAGCCGGGCCAATTGTGCACACAATCTTCGTCCTCCGCGTGCTCCGAGACTCATTCTCCTCCTTCTCCTCTTCAGTCACCTCAACCACCGCGTCCTCCGGCGGAAATGCCGACATTTTCCGGTTCTCCGAGACTAGAACTTTACATCGGAGAGACGATATCGGCCTTCGCATCGGGACGAGATTCGGCAACTGAGCGGAGGCTTTGAACACCGGTATTTTGGGAAACAACTTGATGCATGACGGAGACTGAGATGTTAACGATAACTTGCAAGCGAATGACATTTTCTCCGGGAAAATGCAAATTCTCCGGCCAGCGAGGTGAGGGTTTAAGCTAGGGTTTATGCGAGCAGGAACAGTGTGAGTGTGGGGCTGGAATGGGAGAGAAACTGCGTGGTCTGAGACGGAGTTGCGTGGAGGAGTTTTTGGCGTTACGAGAAGATGAGAACTGAAATGACGAAATTGTCCTTGGAGTGTGCATTGCTGGTTGGTGGATCTGCTCCTAAAAACCTCTGGCGCCAAAAGGATTCCAAAGAAAGTTCGTTGAGAGTTTGTGAAGTCGTACTGTTCACATTACTTTGGAGTTGGACGATCAGGATTCAGGACCGTGACTTCAGCTTTCTTGTATGAAGATCATGACCGTTGCTCTGCAAGAAGATCATATGGGCTGAACTTGGATTCAGTCGAATAATGTCTTCTGGGCCTGTTGGTGGTAAGGCCCAATATCTTGTATCAGGCCTCAGCCTAGTTTAATACGACGACACGTCATCAATTAACACTCATACTCATTCTAATGAATTTATGGACGCAGAAAGCTCATCCAAATCTATTTTTCATTTGTACCTTGTCTGAGAATCTCAGTCAATTAATCATTACTGAAATTCTAGGCACTCTTTCAAATTCTACCCTCAACGATTTTAAATTACTTATCACCCCTAAACTATATAGCTTCATTGAAAATGCCCAAACATAAGTTTTCCATCCATTACAAATGAATTATTTCAAAATTTGAACAAACATTCTGAATGTCTTCAAATTTATGTTGAAAATACAGGAACATGGATATGATTTGAAATTCGACTTTTAAAATTCTTAATTATTGAACAAAAAAAGTGGATATGTTATGTAAAAGTGGGCAATTTGTAGCGGATTATATACACTCTTAAAACTCAGTCTATCTTTAAAATTTTAAATAACATAAAACATACTTAAATCAATTTTTAGTTCGGACCCCAAAAGCGCCCAAAATAAATCATATGTAAAATCAAAAATTTGACATAATTCACAACTCATACTTCTGCTTAATCTATTAGATTAAGCATTCTTAGCTCGAAATTCAAGTTGTGGCCTTGTATCCTTAAAAAAAAAGTGTAAAATTATACTATTAAAGATTTTGAAGTTGAAAAAAGGAAAGACCAAATTTTGGTGGGATTTAAAGGGTAAATAACACCTGCACTTTCAGAACTTGTTTTTATTTTGCAATTAGCCCTCGTTTTTTTTCTTTTTAAAAAATGTCCCTGAATTTGAAAACTTTTTGGGTTTGGTCCAAAATATTGGTTGTGGTCGGTTTCTCTTCCACGTCAGCCCAAAACGACACCTCAGCAAGTCCCACCATTCTTCTTTCTTTGTTCTTTATTTATGGAAAACCCAGATTCCGGCGACCGGAATCTTCAAACTATGAAAATTCTGGCGGCTGAAAACTTCATACTTTGAAGATTCCGTTCGCCGGAATCTGCGTTTTCCATATTACAAAAAAAAAAAAAAA
>JAYMTK010000735.1:0-19660 GCA_036897405.1 Pelargonium myrrhifolium
ATTATTTTAGCCTATTTTACCTTCTATAATCGGTTGACGATGCCACGTCGGATTTTCGCCACATCACCCTCCACCTCAGCGTCCACGTCACCCTCCACCTTTATGAGTTTTCGTTGAAAAAGTGAAAATACATTGGCTACGTACGTTTTTTCCATTTCCGTGACAAATGAATTGACAAATTTAACCTCAAATTTTGAAAACAAATGAAATGTTACCTCGAATTAATTAAAAAGTAATATGAATATAATCTGAAAGAGGATTGAATTGAATGCTTTTGAATCCGATCAGACCATTTTCTTATATTTATTTAGTTAGTATACAATGAGATTCTTACGCTCTATTAACACCACGTCTAACTTGGGTTGGTAACTAAATTTGGTCCTGAATCAACACGAAAATGATAAAAATTTAAGCAAAATTGGATTCAACTTAATTGTGCTTGTGTGCAGTGGCAGAGATGGGGGATATGCTATAGTAGCTAGCTGTTTATTCTACCACCTCTAAACTCTAATAAATAACTTATGAATTTGAAATAAATGTGAATCTTATCTTTGTGAATGTTGAAAAATGTTGCACTTTCTTTTACAAGATTGTTGTCAAGGTCTGAATCATTAAGTTGATGTGATTACCTCCAATTTTAACTAATATTGTCTACAAATTTATGTTTCTTGCAAAGTTTGGTTTTTCTGTCGCCTGTACGGAATACTCAACCCATTTGATTATTTGTCTCGTGCTCATGTTGAACCCATTCAGTCAGGCTAACATATTTATGGATGAAATTATAATATTTTTAACATATTGTGTAAAAACTAACCCGTACAAATTAAATTGATCAAATGAATTGAGTCACGTCGACCATAAGGTCAATCCAAATCCATTTATTTAAACTTTCAGAATTGACTGTGTTTAGATTAACTCATATATATAAATATATATTTGGTCTAAACCATGAGATTTTAGAGTGGACCCGCACTTTGACGGTTGACACCTTTAAGCCGTTTGATCACACTCGTACTAATACTCATTCGAGATTTGTTCAAATTTCACGCCTCTTCAATAGTGTGTTTAGATTAACCCATATATTATATGGCTAAGTTTTCAACACATACAATTTTTATTTTATAATGTGCATAAAGATTGTTATCCATGAACAGTCAATATTTACTCTGTAATAAGTTTATTACAAGAATGAACAATATATTCACTAATTCAAAATATACAAAACACAAAACACATACTCCTCATGACATCTTTGTAATCTTCACACAAAGACACAAAAATTGAAATAACCAATAGACCCAAAAAGAACACACTTTACTTTGTGTACAGAAACATCATAAACTCCTCTTCCAAAGGCATGTTTATATCCAAAATTTAAAACCTACAACACCCACCACCTACTTAACTTTTACAGGTTTCTTATATCCATCCTCTCAACACCTTATTATTCTGTTTCTACCATAACATCTGAGCAACACAATTACACAAGCAAAAAACACAGTACATATCTTGTAGCTTCCCCTAACTCACTACACATCCTCCAATCCCCGACGCATGCATGCACCGCTCTAATTCAAAGTGCAAGTGAGCTCACCTCGTCTTCTTTCCACAGCCCTTCCTCGTACTTGTACCACCTCATGAGCCCTTCATCGTTTTTGGTTCGCTGGCACATAATGCACGAGTCCTCCATGCACGTTAGGAACTCGCGTAACCGAGAGGCCCTTGTGAGAATCGACTGATCGAGCTCCTTTATGACTTTTCTTGGAGCCGGAGGAGGCGGGACTTCTATCAGAAGGCAATGTGATATGTTGAGCACTTCTAGATGCGGTAGGCCATCCAAGATAAGAAACAATGCGTCCTTGAATAGCATCGAGCAGCGGAGGCTTAACACCTTTAACTTTGGGAGATACGCGGCTAAGGTGGAAGCAAATAAGATGTCGCACGGCCCCATAATCTTAAGCTCACTGAAGTTTTTGCAATTGTTGGCGATTTCTTCCATGAGGTAAGGAGGATTTGCGATGCTGGGCATTGTTAAGGATTCGAGATCACTCCACATCTGAATAGCTTTGCATATCCCGGTTTTCTTTATTCTGTTCCACGCTGGCAGAACAAGTCGTCGAAGCTTAGGGCACCTGCAGTCGACATCATACATAATTTGTAAAAATCATGACGGGCACGAAATCAGATATGAAATGAACAGCGCAACATCAGTTAGAGGCCACAGTCACATTTTTACGATAATATCAAGAAAACGGAGTCAAGAAAATACAAAAATCATCATAAGATAGTGATACTAAAATGATTGCATTATTAACATTTAACATCAACGAGCAACTTCAGAAAAGTACCTTTCAGCCGTATAAGTCAACATATCGTCACTTAGGTATAGATTGAAGTGAAAGATCAAGGTAAGTATATTTCCTCGGCTGAGACTTAAAGAAATCTTCAACACACGGGTCAATGTCTTATCAGACCGGCCATCCACATAAACATACGGTTCCAACGGGATTTTGATGAAATTTGATTTCAACATCGAAAGATCAAGAGTTTTCCAAAGCAGAGGATCACAGCAAGCCATACGCCACGAGCTGCAGACATGGGCAATGCCCCTAGTTAACTCGAATATGTCAAAAGACTGTAAAATTTTCACCAGTATATCGTTGTCCAGGTCCTCCCATCTCCTTCCAACAGAAACAACATCATCCATTTTCGCAGCTTTCTAAAAACTACCAAGGGCTTTCACTGCATTATAATGCGTGCATCAACAAGGAAAAATAATCAATAAGCAACATATGATAAGCTATGAAACTGTTATTACTCTACGTTTCTTTTAACAACAAGAAACAATAAAAGCCAAAAGCCAAGCTCGGTAAGTAATCTAAGCAATCTTGATGGATGCAATAAAGGGCGCGACTTACTAGGAACTAAAAAAAACTGTCTTAGAGTCATTAAATTGATTCGATCGGTTTCTTCCTAACATGGTGATAGGCTGTACTTTTATCTATACTTTTCAATGCATTGAATGCATCCATACCGATTTGGTACATAAGAATATCAAATCTTTGCCGCATTTAAACTAGGGCAAAAGGTCAGAATCTAGGGCATAATCAAGAAATCTCATAAATAATGAGATTCTACGCATCTCAACGTCCCCTCAAATTCAAGGTGTCACCTAATAGAAACTTGAGTTCGTGGAAAAAAACAACTAAAAAGAAGTGAGACTATAATTATCCGGGAAATACAAATTGGAGAAGTCTGTGACTTGTTGGAAATCTGATGAAAAGCACCATAGCAATCTTTGATAGTAACTCCATATATATCTAGAAAGCTAGCCAATGTAAACAGTAGAAGAAAGTTAAGTAGCAGTAGTTACCATCATTATGAAAAAAAAAAAAAAAAAATTGATTCCAAACAGAGAGCCCCGTCAAATCAGATACGATTATTTGCCTGAAAGAAAAGATCATTACATTAGGAACCTTGTTGGTAAGCAACCCAAATAGGAGGAGCTACGAGGAAGAACAACGTATAGCAATACTCTAAAGAGTAGAAATAGGTAACATAAACGAAGCTGCAAAAATAAACAGCTGATTAGCTACTAGTAGCTAAGCTGCGAAGCCTGTGATTTATCATATAAAGATTCAAACAATCAATAATTGCATCATTTGCAGTTAATTAAATCCCCCTTATCTTCAACAAGAACTAACTTTTTCTTAGGTCACTCAGTATCTTTAGCTTGCAGAACTCATAATCTCAAACCCTTTCACCATGCAAAGTCCTTTTTCATTAGGTGGTTGAGACGTGCTCTGCTCAGCCAACTTGAGCAGGATTTTCCAATATGACCCTGGCAAAAGAATAAATCCTTTAACCGGTAGCAAAATGGAATGATAATCCAACTCTTATAGCTCATGATACCAATTCAAGGTACGAAAATCGGTGCCATGCTATGACTCCGACACAAGAATTGCGTTTTCAATCTTTTATATGGGAACTAAACGAAAACTTTAAAAAAACCTAGACACGAGACAAAACATATGTATCGCTATGAGCCAAGAGAGTACAAATATGATGATATTAATAACTTGAAAACAGACTAGGAAGGAATGGTAATCTAGTCATTTTGCACATTCTCAATTCTATGGCAGTGGGTGATTCATAAAATGTCCGGCGAAAGTACAATTCTTGCTAGAGAATACAGATATTAACATAACAGAAACATTAACCCATACAATCCATGTCCGTAACTCCGAAATATATAAGAAAACACAAGCATTGGATGAGGAGATTTTGCATTGAACAAAGATGAAAATCAACAATCAAGTTCACCAATCGAATGCCATGCAAGAAAAATTTGCTGACGGCTAAGGAACCAAACAATGGAACACCAAGAAAACAAGCACCCATCACAAAAACAAAGGAGAATTGAAGTTTCAAACATGAATCAATCAGGGAATTCATTTCCTAGCTTTACCTCAAACACCTAAGAATCACAAATCAACATCTGTATTGACAAAAATCCAACTGAACAGATCAAACCCTCTAATCAAGAGTAGCAAATCTTTGATTCTTGAAACAACCCAATTCAAATGGCAATCAAAGAACAGACAAAAACCCAAAACCCACTAAAAAAAATTCGATTTTGAATTCTGGGTCTTGTTGTTTCAAATCAGATCTCCTATCTCCACAACAAGATTGCATGGTTATTGAATCAAGATCTTGCCCTGATCTATAACCCAAAACTCCCACAATTACACAGAGAAACATACAGATGTGAAAATCAAAACAGATAATTAAAAAAAAAAACAGACCTTGATGAAATTGTTTGTGTGTTGGCTGATGAAAAAAATGATCTTGTCCCTGCAGCTTGGTATGGAGTTGGAACATTTTTTTTCTGAAAAAGAGAAACGTTTATTTAAATTTTATTTTTTTTCTCTGGTTTTCCAAAACGAGTAAGTAACTGATGGAGGAGAGAGAAACGGATTCCGAGGAGTTGAAATTACCAGAAAAGCCCTGCCATTTTTAACGAACTCTCCAGTTACCACTCGCTTCTCTTCTCTTTCTTTCGTTTGTCTCTGTGTGTCACTGACATAATCTTAAATTTTTCTATCTACTGCTACATTTTAGGGTTTTGCTCCGCCGTGGTGCAGGTGCAAAATAATGCCGTGCTCCCTCCTCGTACAAAATGAAATATTTTATTTTTAGTACATAAACTGTATTTATGTCGATATAATCTTTCGTATTAGAGAAACGATCAAATGTTAGTAATTGTTATTTTTCTTTTACGTGAATAAAAAGATCAACAAAAGAATATTACAATATTATACAATTTGCGAGCAGTGGCATTTCATTATTATTGTTTTTGATACGTCTGATTGTATATCAATTTATTTTTTATGTTTGTTGTCGCATACACAAAATTAACGATAAAAATTGATATTGTTAAACGTCGGATTTCGTTAACATTTGATGTGCTATTGATATAATTTTAGTGCATGTATCAAGAGGTCAAATCCTAATAAATGAGAGACTAAAATGGTAGTTTTTTTTTATATTATAAATTGGTATTTAATTATATTTTTTTATAATACCAAATTTGGCGTAGGAATTTTGACTTTGTAACAAAATTGATACATGAACCTTCGTTTGATTCAAAGTGGTTCACAAAATTTGTCAAAATTATTCATATCAATGTACAATGTTGTTATCTATAGTTTAATATTTCATTCGCAATATTTACAACAAAAGAATGAATTGTTCATGCGTCTTAAATTGTTTAAAAATAAGAACCCAAATATTTTTACTTCATCTTCTTTACCGTGCATATTTCAGTCATGGTTTAAGAAAGCTTTAATCAAACTTATTGTTTGTGTCTAATAGTATAAGTCGTGACTGATGATTCGACTTATCAATTTTCCAATTGTTATTAGCGTTATTGAAATTACTCTATAAAAGGTAAATTCATTGATTATATGGTCGTCTTTTTATTTTTCACTTCATTCTTACCATGATTGTATTTGTTCGTGCTTGATCGTAAAATCATCACGTTCTTTTTAATTATATATTCTCAATAATCTTCGCCCTTATCATTCACCACAATCCAACAGTTATAACGTCTTAAAATATGATTAATGCACACTCTCACATTTGAGCCTCACCGTCAACAATATCGATAAATATTTAAAAATTAATATAAGTGGGAGTCCGATCAGATCAATTTAAAGTTTTTTTTTTTGGTTGAAAGTAATCAATTTAAAGTTTTGAACTTTAAATTTCAAACCTTCTTTCCCTCTTCAGCTCTACCTTTCTCGTCATCATCTTCCTCATCAATCGCTGTAGAGGCAAGTCATCATCAATGGGGGTCAAGCATTTATGGGATGTCCTCGATTCATGCAAGAAGACTCTTCCCCTTCACTGTCTCCAGTAAGTTTCTTCCATTTTTTCTTTTCTCTCCATGTTTTATCGGCAACCAAACGGACCGTAACCATGTAATTGACCCTTCCTCGTGGTTTAGGGACAAGAGGGTATGCATAGATCTCTCCTGTTGGATGGTTCAACTCCACAATGTCAACAAATCGCACTGTTCTCTCAAGAACAAGGTCTATCTCCAAGGCCTCTTTCACCGTCTCAGAGCCCTCATTGCCTTGAACTGTACCATCATTTTCATCTCTGGTCTCTCATCTCTCTTTCCTTTCATTTTTGTGAAAATTCGGGTTTTTAGTTATTGTTGAGACTAGAAAAGGGTAGTTTCATAGTTTGTGTTATGACTAGAAGAGGTCTATCATTTTTTTGGGTGAAAATTTGGGTTTTTGGTTCTTGTTGGGACTAAAAAAGGGTAGTTTGTGTTATGACTAGATAAGGTCTATCATTTTTTGTTTTGAGTAATCATTTCTGTTTGGCAGATGGATCAATTCCTGCTATCAAATTATCTACTTACAGGAGGCGCTTAAACTCGGGAGTTGAGGTAGGATTTCGAATCCTTATATGTTGGACTTGACATTTTTTGCGTCTCATGTTCTCACTTCAAAGCAATTCCTTTATGCTAACATAAGTTCTTTTGATTGATGCAGGTTCCTCAGCATCAACCGTCGGAAAAGGCGACCTCACTTCGAAGAAATTTGGGATCTGAATTCTCTATTATGATTAAAGAGGCAAAACTCTTGGGCTTAGCTCTTGGGATCCCTTGCTTAGATGGGTAAGTTTGACTATTGTAGTACAGTTTATAATTTTGAAATATATTGATGAAGCAAGAATATAAATGATGGTTTGAGGATGCTGGAAGTCTGAAATGCATGAATCAGATCCATATTTTCTGAACTGCAACCCAATCCAAGTATTTGCAAAATGTACCATAGCGCAGGATCCTTATCAGCTTAATCTACGCGTCGTGACTATACTCTCCATTTGTTTGGTTATTGAACTTATGGATTGAAATACATATATTTTGAATCTCTATTAGTTAGTACCTTTTGCCTATTATATCAATCTTAAGAGCTTTGATTTGGTTTAGTCTACAAGGGTGCATAAACTCCTTTTCATTTCCTCATTATCTCATTACCACTTTCTCATAATCTAATATTGATTCATGCCAGTATCTTGAACACCGATTCACAATGACTATTCTTCTGGTATAAACATCATTTGCAAAGAGCATTTGATTCATTTAATGAAAACCCCAGTGCAAAGTATTCTTGAAATGTGATGAGGGGCATATCAGTTTAGTAAGAAAATAACAACTTCAATAAAGTTTAGACATAACATGCCCCAGTCTTATACTTTAAGAAATAACTGCTGATTAATTTCTCAAATTATTCTTTTTGTCTGTCAAATGTAGGATTGAGGAAGCTGAAGCGCAGTGTGCATTGTTAAACTTAGAATCATTATGTGTAAGAATATATCACTGTAACGGTTTGGAATTTATGATATTCATTAGAAATTTTTTAAATGCAATCTCCAGCATAGTAATATCTGTCAATACTGTTACCAGGATGGATGTTTCACTTCAGATTCAGATGTCTTCCTTTTTGGTGCAAGGACGGTGTACAGAGATATTTGCCTTGGTTAATAGGCTTCTTTTGTTCTGTAAATCTTTAGTTGCTTTATATCAGTATAACAGTTTATTATTCTTTTTTTTTCTTCTCATTTTTTATTTAAGAGTATATCTAACTGTTTATAATCAATTAGGGGAAGGAGGTCATGTTGTTTGTTATGAAATGGATGACATAGAGAGCAAACTTGGGTTTGGAAGAAATTCATTGGTAATCTTTAATGTGTTTTGTGAAGCTACTAGTTGAACATGTTGCTTTCCAGTTGCTGAACCTTTTATTGTTTTCACAAAATATTTTGAATGAGATGCATTTTGAGCAAGAATTGGTTATGGTAAGGTTCATTATGATGGTAGTGGTAAAGAACAGTGTTGCTTGCATGAACATACATTATTTTCCACTTCTTTATTACTTGTCATGTTATTTGACCGGAAGGAACTTGATTGAAGAGTTTATTGTATTTTGAAGTTATTGCTATAATTCAAGCCAGGAACTGCCTTTTCTCATAGTAGTATAGAACATGAATTTTCTTAAATTTTCCAATCTATAAACCGTCTCCTCAGAAGTAGTTAAAATATGACAGCATATGTGCACGTGTTTGAGTGAATTTGACAACAGTTGATAATAATCAGAAGTTTCATTCAGTTAATTTCATTTGTTGTAATTAGAATTGCTTCAGGCAAATTTAGCCGGGTTATTCATTAATTTCTGATTCCCAGATTAGCTTGGCCCTTCTTCTTGGTAGTGATTACTCCCCGGGTGTTCACGGTATGGGCCCAGTAAGTTTGAATATCTTGTTGCTTCTCAACTCGAGCGACTGCTCTTCTCTTCATTCTATATATTTATGAGATTTGAAATGGATGGCATAATTAAATGCTTTTGCTGTTTTCATATCCATGCTGCAGGAATCAGCCTGTCAGATTGTCAAATCTATTGGGGACACTCTCATCCTTCAACAAATGATATCAGAGGGGCTGTCTTTTGCAAAGAAGAAGAAATGTTCAAAGAAACAGTGTCAGCCTCAGAAGTGCAATCACAAGAACTCATTAGATCCCTACATCAATAAGGACGGTAAGTTAGAGGCACTACTACCATGACCGACGTCTGGTTCTTTGGATTGGTGTTTTAGAGTTTCATCAAGCTTCAATCTTGTGAATTGCTTGAGGTATAACTTTACCTTGACGAAGACCACATTAACTATTAAAAGATATCTGTAGTGAATCTGAAATTTGAATGATCAGTAATCCTTGAGCTCAAAGCTATTATATTTACAAGAACTAGTTGGTCGTGTTGATGGGTATCATTTTCTTTTCTTAAATTTTTTGCTCACGGTAGCTAAGCAGATAGCGCAAGCAACTTTCATACAACCTTGCAAAAACTCAGTGTTCAGGGTTTCCTGTTGTAGTACACTAGTACATGAAATAGCCTACCTAGATAATCAGATGAATCGTCAAATTCAAGATGTTCTTCCCCATTGGTCAACATTATAATGCAACTCACTTTTCCTTTTTTTCAAATCTGATACTTGTAGCTGGAACCAGTCATAATCCAAAAAGGGACAATGAGATTCAGCTAGTGATCAATGCATATTTGAAGCCCAAATGCCACTCAGCGGATTCAACCACGGTGCATAGGTAATGCTAAATACATCAACTCTGTTGTCTGCACTATTGATATTCACTAGTAGTTGAGTGCATGTTAATGCGCGCTTCTAGTCCAGATACTTGTTATGTACTTTATATCATCACTGAAATGGGAGTCTTTCGGAAGCAAAACTAGTAAATTTGCTGATTTCACAAACTTCAGAAATAGTGTAGTGTAGACATATATCATCACATTTTTGTGACTTGAGCTGATTCTTATTTCCTCATCATTTGCTTCTGGTTTTGGAAATTCCTCATGGCCCAACCCTTCTGAAATATAAAACATTGTTTTTACGAGCCTTTTCACTTTATTATATGCTCAACATCACACATTTCAATTTTATTTTCATTTCGTGTAGAATCTGGGTAAATAGTTACTTTGAGTTGTGGTAATGTATATTCTTTGAACTGCATACTACTGAACAAGCACTTGCGTATATGCCAAGGCACGCATCAACTTTTACTATGCATAGAAAGGGTCCGGTAAATTTAATCTTATATGATTCTTTCCAAACTTCTCAAATGCCTCTTCAGTTGATAACCTGTAATGAACAGGACATTTGTCCTAGTTTTAGGTTTTTATGAAAACCAATCAGCAAACCTTCATATTAACTACTAATCTATTTGCAGGGTTCTTGCTCAGCATCCATTCCAGCGTGGCAAACTTCAGCAGCTATGTTTACAGTTCTTCGAGTGGCCTCCTGAGAAAACAGGTGCTTCTATCTTTTTTTCTTCTTCAAGAGAGATCTCGCCTTCATTTTATGCAGATGCAAAGCATCATATATAGTATTCATAACCGAGTCTTTTGTGTAAGTAGTACTTAATTTTGGTTATTGGAGGCAAGTTTTATTCTATTATTTTGTGTAAATCAAAACAAATGTCTTGACGTAACTTCATATATGCCCAAAATTATAAACTCTATAACTGTTTAAAGTTGTAAATATTATTGATTCTTTATCTTGCAAGTCAAAAGCAAATGAGAAACTAGTTACAATTACATGAAATGTTTGCGATTGTTACATACAAAGCTCGGTTTACTCCTTTTCTTCTTTGATTTACTGTTATCGTCTTAACATTTTGAAGTTTGTCTTTCCATTCATTTGCTAACATTTTATTATTGACTAGATGAGTATATCCTCCCAAAGATTGCTGAGAGAGATTTACGAAGATTTGCCAATTTGCGCTCAACTTCCTCGGAAGTAGGAGTTAAACTTCCACTGCACAAGGTTCTACTCTCTTTCTTTACAATTAGTTGATTGTAATACTATTCATCTTGAATGATTGTATTTGGCAAGTTTAACTTCTAGAAAAATTCCTGATTGCAGATACCAGTCAAGTGTCCGGTATCTGGAATTATAAAGCGCAGAAAAGCTCAAGGAAGAGAATGTTTCGAGGTGTTGTGGGATGATTTAGATGGACTCACCAGCTCTATAGTACCAGCCTATCTGATAGAGAGGTACTATTGACTCTATTTATCTTGGAGGTATCTTTTCTGAGCAATCTTGAATGAGTTCCTCTTGGCTTGACTCATAGTATAGAGGTGACTAATTGAAGATATGCTAGCAATTAGGGTCACAACACAGCACAAAATTAGCGTGTTTGGGCTCACACATTTTGCAATTACGCCGTGTTTGTGTTTGAGTACCAAACACGTTTAAGTCTCGTGTCGTGTTCCTTTTTGGACCTCCAAAACACGCACGCACGCACTACACACTCAAAGATGTTGGATAGTGTCGTGTCAATGTTCGTGTTGGGTCGTGTTGCACACAAACAACTTCTAGCACGACACGAACATGACAAGCGCTCAGATGTACTTTGTTTTTTGTGTTGGATGACCATGGAAAGGATCCACTTTTCCTCTATCCAATCCACATCTAGTCATTTACTAGCTCAGCACTTTCTTGCTTTTTCACTGAAATTTTTAATCTCAATCACTCAAAAGTGCAATCTCCTGATTTCAGTGCCTGTCCTGAAAAGACAGAAGAGTTTGAGAAAAAAGTTCAAGAGAAGAAGCAAAATAACAACAAACAAAGAAGATCAAAGAAACCAGAGAACAAAGCCTCACTGGCTGAAATTGATCTCAGGCTTCAAAATCTGTTGCTCGACATTGAATCCGGAAGCAATGCTGCCCCAAATGTTGCCTTTCCCAGCGCAGTCTCATCATCGGAAAACAGTTCTTGCACAAGCAATGTGGACCGAACAAATCAGTATCTAACACTGCGTGACGAAGAAAGCGATTCTGATTGCAATGCCACTCAGCTCTGGTATCAAACTAGTCTGTGTTCTACCAAAGAGGTGATTGATCTCTTGAGCCCTTCTCCGCTGGTGAGCAACAAAGCTGTTTCCAGACGTCCACGAGCAAGTTGTCAAGGCATTGAAGTTATTAGTTTGAGTGACTCAGAATCCGACATGTCCCCTGAACACGAGAGGAAAGCCTGAGAGCTGAGGTCTTTCCTTGCTAGCATTAAGGATGACATCTTACAAGCGCGCCGATGAGAGTAAATGATGGCAAATTAACTATCAGGTCGTTGGCTCTGATTCTTTAACCATAGTGACATTGTAGTGACATTGTTCCAAGTTTCAATGCCAATGGTTTGTTCTTTCTTTGATGTCCATCTCACTACCTTCTCTACTTTTGAGGGATGTCAAGAGATATTGTTATAGGTATGTATTGCTAAGAGTTGTAAAGTACATATAATATAATAGAGAATTAAATTGTCAAGTAACACATACACAAAGCAAAACAAACAAGGCAAAGATTTCTCTCATCAGCAAACAAAATTTATGATGGAAGCAATTAGAGCTCAAGATTCAGTGAAGTGGTCATGTTTGCAATTTCCTGAAGAAGTTTCTAATACAAGTGCAGCAGAAAATGGCAAAGCCTATTACAGTCTATAAGCAACAAAGATACAAGTCATAGTTCAGGTATACCTATTCGATAATCTACGAACAGTCAAGGAACAAGACCACTTGTATCGCTTTTGACAATTTCGAAACGGAACTTGTGGAACATTACTGAGTGCCTCCTTGATAAAGATGGGGCGCTGGCCAAGAAATAGGCTTTGATTCGCTCTCAGGTGTCTGACCAAGATACGGTGGGGATGGCTTGACAGTGGGTGTTGTAAAAAATGATTGATATTGGGAACCACAGTAATCTGGATCACCAGGGAACATTGCAGTTGAGCCAGGAGAAGATGCTACCATTTGATTCGAGTAACTGAGAAGAATCCTTCCACTATTGAAAGCTGTGTGACTTGTGAGATTGGACGGGAATGTAGAATCAAAGGCCTTGGGTTTAGGAAGCAAATCCCCATGTCCTGAGTAGATGGAGGAAGAGAGCATAGTCACATTGCTGGTTACAGGAGTGGAAGCTTGCTCTGGGAGCAATGAACCAGGTGGGCCAGGCCAAGGTATCTGGCTTGCCACATTCGGGGAAGCTGCTGGAGGCCCAGGATACTGTGGAAGATGGCTTACGACTGGGGAAGATGAAGTTTGTGGGCGTCCTGCTACCCTTATTGCCAACATCTTCCCATCCATTTTATACCCATTCAAATGTGCAATCGCCACAGCTGCATCGCTGGCATTCTCAAACTTCACAAAGCCGTAGCCCTTGCTAGTTCCTGTTGTTCGGTCCTTTATCACATGTGCTTCAATGAGCTTACCATATGGACAAAATAGCTCTTTCAAACGATGGTCATCCACAAGTGAAGGAAGATAACCAACATAAAGATTTGCATTATCAATTTCTTTACTTGGTTGAACTTTTGGGTTTGAAGTACCAGGGCATGCATTTGGAGAGGATGCTGTCAATGGGCAAGTGGCTGTGACATGGCTGTTGCTGCCACATGTGTTACAGGAGACGGTTGTTTTGAAAGTAGATTGCCGATCAGGGCATGCATAATGAAGATGCCCTAGCTCACCACATATATTACAAGCATTTCCTTTTCTTAATGTTCCATTCAGTTTAGCAAGCTCCACCAGTTGGGCTCGTTTGTGTGCATTCTTCTCCTCATCGATGGGAATTAGCAGTTTCTCAACCATTGCAACTGCTGCATCCAGTGATTTTTGGTTGTCTGCCTCTATACGGACGTGTAAATCCTCGTTATCGGAGGCAAATTTCTCTGGAGTTAGTATGGAGGTTTCCTTGCCTCTTAAACGAATAATTGCCCCAGTTTCCTTCTCCATCATCTTCTGAGTATTTCCTCGGGGACCAATTATAAGACCAACAAAATTGTATCCAGGGTATTCATTCACCGGAACATAAAGCTTTTTAAAAAATTTCAGGGGCTTGTCAACAGGAGGTTGAAAAGTTGAATTCTTCTTAATTAACATGGAAATGATACGCTGACGTTCCTTAACAAGCTTCTTCCGAAGCTTTGCTTCATCTGTATTTATTCTGACACCGAGCTCATTGTACACTGGTCTGTCATCCTGAAGCTCAGGTTTCAGCAACTCGTTGTTTATCTCCATAATTTTTGCCTTCAACTTCTGAAATTCTGAATCCAGTTCAGAACCAACAACATATTCTTTCCTGAAGTCAGGCAACTGAAGTGGACCAAGCATTTTTGATTGTGAATCATCACTAGCCCACCTGCTTTTTCTTCTTTTGCTTGCCCTATTATCTTCTTCTGTTTCCTCACCCCTCTTAGCCTGCTGGTCCCACCTGCTACGCCTTCGTTTTCCGGAACTCCCTGACTTTTCCTGTTGTTCAGAAGCACATTCTCCTTTCTGTTCCACAGGGATTCCAGATTTACCATGGAGTTCTGAAGTACCAGACTCAAATTCTGCTTTGAGCTCTGGGGATTCACCTAGCCTGTATTTCTTCTGTGATGGATAGTCTTGCAAGGGAGTTGACTCAGCCGTTGTTGCATGCAGTGTTCTCTTCTTCTCATTTGAACCGTTAGAAATGGGCCCTGATAGATATTCAGATTTATCAGTGTTCCTCTGACAACTTTGCTTTGGCAAACACTCTTCTGATGCATCCTCTGTTATGTTATCATTGCAGTCCGAAAGTGATTGACATTGTTCCTCCTCTTCTAGTTCCTCAGATGGGTCATCCTCTTCGGAATTATTCTCCGGTTCCTTATGTGGGCCCTCATCTTCTACATCCTCTTCTGGCTCCTCACACAGTTCTTCTGGTCCCACTTCCAGATCCTGATCCTCTTCGGAATTATTCTCCGGTTCCTTATGCGGGTCCTCATCTTCTATATCCTCTTCTGGTCCCACTTCCAGATCCTGATCCTCTTCGGAATTATTCTCCGGTTCCTTATGCGGGTCCTCATCTTCTACATCCTCTTCTGGCTCCTCACACAATTCTTCTTCTGGTCCCACTTCCAGATCCTGATCCTCTTCCCCTTCCTCACTTAGCTTCTCTTTTGGATCCTCTTCCCCTTCCTCACCTTGCTCCTCTTCTGGATCCTCTTCCCCTTCTTCGCCTTGCTCCTCTTCTGGATCCTCTTCCAGTTCCTCACTTGGTTCCTCTTCTGAATCCTCCTCCAGCTCTTCACTTTCCTCATTATGTCTAGATGAAGAAAACTGAGGAACATCGACCTCAGACAGCTCTACCTTCTTTTGTTTGTTGTTCAACTCAACCATATTAACGCGATGTTTACTTCTACTTGAGGATACAGAGAGAGTCTTTTGTTTTTCTGTAGGAACTGTGTTCACAGAGAAGAAATTTCATATATATGCACCTGCACCAAATATTGCAAAATGTATCAACAAACACACAAAGAAAACAATAAACATCAAAATAATAATTAAACACGAAAAAGTTTGATACTATTTGAGTAGAAGACACATCTGCTAATCATAAAAAGTGAATGTGGCTGATAACTTAAAGATTAAATGGAAGACATGTCAGCTATTAAGGCACACACTTTAAAAATTTCCCACTTAATTAACTCCCATTATTAGGAAGGCGAGAGACCCAACATCATAATATAATATTAACACGCACAAACCAACCAAATGCAGCAAACACCAACGACACAAATAAAAGGTAAAAAAACCCAATAAGTTGTAGAATTGACATATATTACAATCCCAAGCAATGCAATGACTCCAATTAGCTGTAATGTAATCGGCTCTTGGACTGTTGAGTTGACACTACAAACTAACAAGACTTCTACTTCCACTCATATGGGTGCAGAATTCAGTAAGCTACAATGTCTAGCTGCACAAGAAACCTAAACCCTCTGAAATTATAACCAATAGTTTCATCAAACTAGATTCATAATACTAACTAATTCAAGAAAAATTGGAAGTTAGAGACCAGAATCTAGTTTTTTCCATTATCTTCTCCAGGTGATATCCTTAAACTGAGTACTGCATAACCCATCAAGAAAATGATCATGTTCAACCATTGTAACTATAAATCTTCACAGTCTCACATTCGCTTCATATTCATAAATCATAGCACAGTAAAATTAAAAATTAAAAATCAGAGTTCAACTCAAGTAATCACAAAAACATCATGCTGATCAAAAATCACAAAAACATCATCAATTTCAATACTTCTACCACAACCTAAAATTCAATTAACATCACGATAAACAAAAAAATAGAGTTCCATATTGAACAGCTCAGGTACCTGAAAATCCACCACGCATACTACTACAAAATCCGAAACTTATGAATAATTTTAAGAATCATAAATAGCTAATCAGCGAAGAAAAAGAGAGTAGAAATATGAAATTTAAAGTCCGATTTTGAGAGAAATGGACCTGAACGAATTTGATTTTGAGCATTTCATCAATTTGGATTCCGATCGTCGGAAATGGGAGTTGGAGAATTGAGAATGTATCGATCACAAACACGAACAGACAGAGCTACCACCAGGAATTGGATCAAGAAGCGCACAAATTGGTAACCTAAATAGCTCCTTTATCCAAATGAAGCTGCAACTTGGGCCCAACGCCGGCCCATATAATTAATTGTTGAAACTCAATGTTTTTTTTATACAGACAGGTGCCGAAATCCTGTATTACAACGACACGGTATCCTTATATTTACAGGAGGGACTGTTGTTCAGGAGTGAGACTCAAATTGATTCCAATTGATCAAGTCTTGTAATTGCACCCTTAAGTAAATAGTAACTCCTAATCACATTCTTTAGGGTGGCAACGATGCGTGTTTGGGGCGGGTTTTGTGATCCTGTCCCACTTTGTGTCCCAATTGAGGGTTGTGTTCTATTTAAGTTCGAGACATTGGACTTCTGTTGAGTTCGTGTTAAATTAATAAAATTTAATATGTTATCAAAACTGATTTTGTTAGGGTCTACATACCCGTCTGTCTTAGTTTTTGAATTAAGTTCACCTAACTCGTGCATGCTCAAGTTTATCTCTCTTATTCAACATGACACGTGAAAAGAAAAGTGTCAAGTGATTCTTTTGATTTAAGTCCACCTATTCATGTGAGGTTCAAGTCCATCTCTCTAATCTAATATGTAAGTGAGAGAGTTTTCAAGAATCTTACGTTCAAATTATGTAAAATCAGTGCTTACCACTTGAAATACTAGTTGGACCTACTAGACCTTCACATTAAACTTTTGTGTTGGAGTAATCTTTAACAAAATTGTCATCCATAT
Source organism: Pelargonium myrrhifolium (assembly GCA_036897405.1). Taxonomy (NCBI): domain Eukaryota; kingdom Viridiplantae; phylum Streptophyta; class Magnoliopsida; order Geraniales; family Geraniaceae; genus Pelargonium; species Pelargonium myrrhifolium. The sequence goes on from JAYMTK010000735.1 coordinate 17,271, forward strand.
TATTTGAATTTCTCACTCGCGTTGAATGTAATGAAGCATCACCTAAGAAAATTTTCTCGAATGCACCCAGTTAACGTGGAACCGTGCTTTTATCATTATCTTAGGTTAGAGTTGACAATAAGACACATGACACAAATTTAGTATTTTAGAGTTCAATCATTTTATAACCGTGTTATGTTCGTGTTGGGTCTCTAAAATACACACATACGATTAATTAGTCGTGATGTGACACACACAACACGTCCAACACGCATGCTTAGAAGTATAATCGTACAATATTCATAATAACGTATTGTATAGTGTCGTGTCAAACATATTGGTTATATTGTGCAGAACATGACTTGTGTTCATGTTCGTGTTAATCTGACTCATTTAGTTACTATGTTAAATATATTGCGCTTGTGTTCATAAGCATGTCATGTACATGTCAATATACCACAACCCCCATTTGGATTATGGGTCAGGGCAAGATCTTTCTAAACAATGACATAAAACAAAGGGTTAAATGTTTTTAAATCTCTTGGACTTAGTTCAGTTTTGCGTTTAACACTCGAGGCATTTTTTTTAAAAAAACACTCATGATCTCGTTGGTTTTATGCATTTGGCCCTTATGATATGCTATTATCGGTTGTGAACGCCACGTAGGCGTTAACAACCACCATGGCACTACCACGTCTTCATACCCGTCATGTCAGCAAGTCCACCTCACCCTTCTTCTTCTCTTTTTCGTTTCTGAAAAATTTAGATTTCAACCGCTGAAAATTTTATAGTTTGAAGAATCCGGCCGCCGAAATCTGAATTTTCCATTTTTTTGAAAAACAAAACTTCAATATCCTCAAATACAAGCATACCTCAGACCCAAGAATGAACCTACTAAAACCAAATGCAGAAACACACACAAAACAAAATCGAAAAAATTCACAGAGAGAGTACATGGACTCGGCTTCGCTTCATCACCATTTTTGTTATGGTTCTTGTGCTTGTGATTGTTCTCTGACCTTCTCTCTGGTTTTCCACTCTAGCGAAAACAATCTTCGCGTCGACGCTCGCACCGTCTCCATCCTCCTCCTCCACAGCGAATCCAAGCTCATCTTAGTTCCACACCACATCTCTTTTGGTGTTTCACTCATTTGGGTCACCAAAAGTTTTGATTTTGATCTCTTTGGTCCCTCTGGGTTGGATAAAAATTGTAGCTTTTTAGACCGGTAATGGAGGGTTATGAAGATTTTTGGCCTCAGAACATTTTGGGATAAGCTAGAGGAGGAAGAAGAATATGCCAACAATGTAGTTCTCTCTAAAAAGGTCTCCACAGAGCAAATCAAAGCCATCATAAGTGTATGAACCAAAAACCATGAAGCATTTGAGCACAATCTTGACCAGAAAAGAAGGGAGGTCGGGTTGTTCAAGGTCTATAGCAATTCTCAAAGATGTGATTCATGGAGGAAGCAAAAAACACTTGGAGAAGCCACCAAGTTGCAACCCAATATCAATTGAGAGCAGTGAGTTCCTAAACCCAATAATCCATGAAGTGATTTTGAGTAATTCAAGGTGTGAACTCAAAATCAATGGCTTTGGTGGTGGTGGCGGCTCAACTTTTGTGGGTACATTGACGTGCCGGTGGTTTCAGCATCTTGGCTTACTCGGCGTTAGTGACCTCGAGAATTGCGCCGCTGCAGAGCATCTGGAGAGGAAGAGGATGATCAAATAAAAACAAGTGAATGAGGAGCAGTTTGGGGGTTTTTCAGAAACTTGGTTGGATATGAAGATGAATGAGATGGGTTAAATGAAATAATTAAAAGAATAAAGAGTATAATGGTAATTTCACACATTTTTATGGTGAAATGGACTTGCTTACGTGGCGGGTGTGGGAGACGTAGCGGTCACAACCTGTGATAGTAGGTCATAAGGGTCAAATGCATAAAACCAACAAGTTTAGGGGTGTTTAAAAAATATGTCCCGAGGAATAAACGCAAAATCGAACTAAGTCCAGGAGGTCTGGAAACATTTAAGGGCTAAATACAGTAAGTACCCCTGAACTATGAGGCCAGATCCGACGTTGCTCGTGCTCGTTCATGACTACCGGAGGTCCGTGGCCGGAGGAATGACGCGACGGTGGCTTGGTGCTCGTCCTCAACCAAGCCCGGCTAAATCTGAACAGTGATGAGACGACGGACAACTGCAAGTGGAGGAAACCCATGGCCGTCCACGACGAGATCTTAGTCAGAGGAACGATGCGGTGAGATCTGAGCCCGGGACATAGGCGGAGGCAACCCACTTGCCGTTGGAGAAGAAGCGAGTGACGGTGGCCGACGAAGCCACGTCGAGCTCGACCACACTCCGTTGAGGGCAAACTCTAGCGAAACCAAAACGAAGCCACAACGACGAGCGTA
>JAYMTK010000736.1:0-19653 GCA_036897405.1 Pelargonium myrrhifolium
CATGCCATATTTGTGCCAAAATATTTACTTAACCGACTATTTTTTTTTAATTAGTCAAGTTTTGTTGGAAAAAAAAAAAAAAAAGGCAAGACATGTACTCTCACATACCTGGAGCGACATACCCAATAGTCCCCTTTATCCCCACCGAGATGGAGTCATTTGCTTGATAACTATCGGAAACCATTGTCATGACTTTTGCAAGCCCAAAATCACCAACATGAGCAACCATGTTGTCATCAAGAAGAACATTACTAGGTTTAAGATCACAGTGAACAATTGCTGCCTCACAATGATAGTGAAGATACTCAAGTGCTGAAGCAACATCAATGGCGATACTTAATCTCTGCAAAAGACTAAGACTTGGTTTATGCTCACCATCTTCTACTTTTGCGGGATGCAACCAATCGTCTAAACTCCTGTTGGGCATGAACTCATAGACAACAGCTCTAAAATCATTCCCTTGAAAATCTACACTTGAGCAGACACTTAGTATTTTCAGGAGATTCCGGTGTCGGACATGTTTCAAGGCTTCACATTCAGACGCGAAGCTCTTTGAAGCTCCTCGGTGTTGGAGATTGAGTACTTTAACTGCAATGACGGTGTCATTTTGTTGGAGGATGCCTTTATACACAGAGCCATAACTTCCTGCTCCAATTAGGTTGGTGTTGGAGAAACCATCAGTTGCTTTAAGAAGCTCCTGATAAGATACTCTCATGTGTTGCTGGTCAATTGCCGTGGAAGAAGATGCTTGGCTCGACTTATTTCTCTTGTAATAAACGATAATCAAGCACACAGACATGGATAAGATAATGACACCAACAATTATTGGTGCAATCACTTTGAGAGCTACTGACATTCCACCTTTGCTGGCTTTGATGTTGCATTTTGGTAACCTTAGTTCTGGGATTCCTCCACATAGTTTTGCATTCCCAAAAACAGAAATCGCACTCGCATTTTTTAAACTTTTTGGAACTTCCCCGGTAAAATCATTGAAAGAGAGATTTAAATTGGTGACAAATGGTAGCTCTCCTAAATACTCTGGTATTGGCCCTGACAAGTTATTATGAGACAAATCCAGGTCCTCCATACCTCTCAGAGTACTTAGGGCTAGAGGGATTGATCCGCTAAAAAAGTTACCTTCCAAGTGAAGATGCTTCAAGCTCAAGCAAGAGCCAAGCATATCTGGAATACCACCCAACAACTTGTTATGAGAGACATCTAAGCTTTCAAGAGTTTTCAAATTGCCAACTTCTGGTGGTAGGGAACCAAAAGAGTTGTGGGATAGATTGAATGAAATTAAAGAACTTAGGCCAAAAACTAGAGCAGATGGATTTCCATAAAGGTCATTCTGAGAAAGATCCAAGAGTTGTAGCTGGTGACAACTTCCTAGGCTTGGTGGTATTTTCCCTGATATGAAGTTTTGTTGCATGTGGAGATAATATAACGCGGTGAGGTTACCAAGTGTGGATGGGATTTGTCCTGTCAACAAGTTTTCTGTGAGATCCAGAACTAATAACTTTTGGAGATTGCCAATATTTGCAGGGATTTTACCACTCAACATTAGGTATTGTATATCAAATAGGTTCAAATTGACAAGGTTCCCAATTTCTGAAGGAATTATTCCATATATCTGATTTATACCTAGAGATAGATATGTGATTTGGGTGGAGAGATTGGCTATAGAGTTGGGCAATGAGCCATTGAGAAAATTTTCACCAAGAAATAGCCTCTCTAGTTGTGTGCAGTTGGTTAAGCTTGTTATAAAACTTAAATCATCCCCGTTACTAGTACCAAGCATGTTACCACTAAAACCTATCCATGATAGATTCACCAACCTTCCAAGTTCTGCAGGCACTGCTCCACTGAGCTTATTATCTGTGAAAGAAATGAGTTGGAGCTGTGAAGCATTGGCTAATGAAACAGGAATGGGACCTGTGAACTGGTTTGCTCCAAAAGCAAGTTGTTGGATGTTGGGTAGGGTTAGTCCTATATCTACAGGGAGCTCCCCTTCCAACTTGTTTTTTGCCACTGAGAAGTGTGTGAGGCTTGAGATGTTGTAGACACTAGAAGGAATACGGCCAGTAAGATTGTTATCTGCAATGAGCAAATGTTGTATTCTGTCAATTGACGAAGATTTCAACTTGTTTCTTGTGACATAGAAGAATCATAGAAGAATATCATGTCATAGATGCTAGAAGGGATAGGACCAGTTAGAATATTACCTGAAAGGATCAAATATTGCAGTCTTGTCAAGCGACCAAGATCATTCGGAATGCCTCCCTCCCAGCTGGCCTCTGCCAGAGAGAGAATAGTGAGAGATGATAAATTTCCCAAAAAAGGTGGGATCTTTCCTCCGAATTTGTTTTGACCAAGAGCTAGGGCTTCAAGCTTCTGTAAAGAGCTAAGCTCGACAGGAATTCCTGAAAGCTTGTTATCAATCAGATTGAGTTGTCTAAGGTCTGAACAATTTGATAGGTTTGTTGGAATTTCCCCTTGGAAAGAATTGTTGTTCAGATAGAGATATTGCAAACGGAACAGTTTCCCGATTTCCCGTGGTATTTCTCCATGGAAACTGTTGTTGTCGAGAAGGAAAGTTCTTAGGAAACTGAGATTCCCTATGTGGGGTGAGATCGGACCAACTAAGCCTTGTGAGCTTAGTTGTAGGGTGGTTACCCTTTGAGGGTGCTTGCTGCTGCATGACACTCCTTGCCAGCGACAGTAGTTAAGAGAATCATTCCACGAGCTGAAAACTCCATACGGATCATCAGTTATTGCATTCCTGAATGCCAACAAGGCTTGCTTGTCTGTACCATTTTGGAACTCTGCAGCATAGGCCAAGGAACAAACACAGCAAGTGATGTACCAAAGGATGATGGTAGTAAGCATGAAAGACCAAAGTGCCCTCATCTTTTCTATGCACAGAAAAGCAAATGGCCACAATGGAGCTCTTTTTTGAGTGCCTAGAACCAGTGAGACTACAGCTCAGATAGTACAGTGTATTTATAGCTTTTAAGTTTTTAACTATATTGTAGGTCAATCAGCATATAACTTCTCAACATGTGATTGGTCTTCTATGCAACAGTGAAGACCTTCATGGTCCAATGGAGATTGAGAATTATGTTACTGATAAGGATATGCAAATACTAAAATCATTCTGCTGAAAATGATAGATTAACCAGATGACAGGGAGAGCATATTAGTCAACTGTCTTGGTAGAAACTATCGAGTTTCATTTCTGCGTTGACAATTTTTGACATGCATAGTGACAAGGCTTAGGCCAACTATCTCAGTTTTTTGGTCATAGGCTGCGAAGGCCTAGGTTGAACTACTAAGGAATTAGTCAATGATTAGTTATAATCATTTTTTTTAAGTATTCCTCATAACAGCTAATTGTGCATCCTTCTTGTTGCTTTTGTTGTTAAACTAAATCAGATGCATCTTATGATTCTGCTTCTGCACAAAATTAGCTTGAATGAGTTGAATAATAACCTAGTATAGTATATATATATATGTCTCTGTGGAATCTAATGTGTAAATGTGTAAAGATTGAGAATGAGCCTGCTGAAAAGGATGGAGTAACCAAGGAAGTCAGATTGACCAAGAATTAATTATGAGGGCTTATTTCTGGTATGCCTATGTTTCATAATTCACATATATTAATAAGGCTGCTAAGAGTTCAGTTGATGCCAGTTGACAAACAAATTGGAATGCTAATTATGGAATCATTTTTTTTAAATAAGCTTGAATACAGTTGTTTTAGGGTTGGAGGCTTCACCTAAATTTTCAGCCAACTTCTAAGGTAAGGCTAGTGGTTGCAATTAGGATTTTCTTGAAAGCAACTTCCATGGAATTGGAGGGAAGCTATATTTTGGAACTTCATAGTTTTGTGCAATTTTTTTTTTGAGAGAATGAAGAATTTACAGGAAATGACATATGAGGGTTTGAATTATTGTCTCAAAATACATAAAATTCTAACGAGTGAATCTATGTTACACAAATTGACTGTTTTGCCCTTTTTCCTCTTCCTCCTCCATAATCATTTTCTTATATTTGTAAATTTACATGTCGATTTGGTTTATTTCACTTTGCTTCATTGAGGCTTTCCGTGAAACATTTGTTGGGCATGAGAAGTAAATAACTAAGTAGCACAGTAAAGCCAGATAAAGAGTTGCAACACCTAAATCAACTCAAAGATTGTCAGGAAAAAAAGGATCATTTAAGATGGACACGTGTCAACAAATGTTAACTCCACGCTGATTGTGCAATTTTTGTTTTTTGATAGTTTTTAATCCAGCTCAGTCGACCATTTTGAACGGAACCTAACAGCCTTGAACATTTTGGTTCGAAAATGATACTTCATTGATCAAATAGGTAAATTTCAAAGTTCAATCACTAAATTGATTCACTTCTAATCATAGACTAAATGAGTGTTTTATGTTTTTAAATTGGCTCATTTCACCACAAAAACATTCTTAAGCATTGCTCAAAATCACTTAATTCCTCTAAAAAAACAAAAATCATGGCACTTAACATCTTTTATGTTAACACACCTCTGTCCTTCACAATTTTAACAAAATATTCTTTAGTATTCCATCACATTCAATGCATGTGGGATCCTTATTATTAAGATATCACTTTCTCTCCTTGATGCATCTCTATAACTTGGATCAAAAGAACAGATTAGAATATGTATTCGTATGGTCCATGTGTTACGAATTTGTCCTAAAAAGCATTTAAGTCTCTAAAGTATAATAGCGTTTCGGTCATTGATCCTGTCCATGTTGCATGCGTAAAGATAGCACACTGTTTATTGGACACCAGATGTGTTTTTATAACACCACCTCAGGCGAGAAAATAAGAATATCGAAGAAAAGTAGAAAGTATAGAGAAAATCTAGAGTGAGAAAATAATTGAAAGCATTTGACTTAAGTTGTGGATCCTCCACCCCTCTTCAAAAGGGGGTATTTATTTGTTACTTCGAATATTATATCTATCTTTTGTAGAGCAAATGCAACTAGTTTATTTGCTTGAACCTCGAATGAATCATCAGCTCATATTTTCAGAAATTTCAGTGTATAGGTAGGCTCAAAACCCCACTTCTTGCTTATAACTAACACAGATCTATGAGCCGATTGAGAATTGACCTGCATCTTGTGCTACTTCAAAACTATTCAGAAGACTCCACCAACACAATTCTACTGAATTAAGAGTCGAGATATACGATAGGCATCAACAAATAACAATGACTTGTAGAGGTACTTGCAAATTCTTCATAAAAAAGAACTCTAGGCAATGAGAATAGACTAAACCCTCATATGAAACTATTCAATCTTTTCAAATTACAACTAAACAATCCTTACTAATTATGCAAACCTTTCGCTCGTTACCATTAAGAGGAGAATTAACCAATGTCTTGGAGGCCAAATAATTTCAATCCTTTCCAACTACAAAAACATCCATTCTCTAAATGGCTTCAAAGCTTTCAAAAGATAGCATCCTCCCGGAATGGAACAATACAATTCATTGCAAAATACTATCATGCTTATTAGACCTCAAATCATGCCAAGCAATTGCGTTTAAACCCTTTCACTTCAAGAATGGAATTGAAACAAAAATTGGGAAAGCAAATGAACACAAATCACATGTTAAGCACATGTGGCAACATTACATTGCAAGGCTAAAAAAGATAGCATTAAAACAAGAAATGAAAAGTTAATCAAGAGGGCTATCATCCAAAATGTCCTCATCCAATTCAAGAGGGCTATCATCAAGGCCAAAAAGAACTCAAGGCAATGAGAATAGACTAAACCCGCATATGAAACTATTCAATCTTTATAGATTACAACTAATCAATCCTTACCGATGACGCAAACCTTTCACTCCTTACCATTAAGAGGAGAATCAACTAATGTCTTGCGAGCAAATAATTTTGATCCTATCCAACTACACAAACATTCATTCTCTAAATGGCTTCATTTTGCAATTTCAAGAGTTCAATAGCAATTTAATCTCAAAGAAGCTTACAAAAGAGAACATCCTAGCTTATCCTCCCGGAAGTGAACAACACAACAAATTACTACCATTCTTATTCGAGATCGTAGCATACCAAGCAATTGAGAATGGAATTGAAACAAAAATTGGGAAGGCATATGAACATAAATCACATGTTGAAGTAGTGCAATGCTAAAAAAGCAAATGTGGCAACATTACATTGCAATTCTCAAAAAGATAGCACTAAAAACAAGAAATGTAAAGTTAATCTAGAGGGCTATCATCCAAAATGTCCTCATCCAATTCAAGAGGACTATCATCAAGGTCAAATTCGTCCAACCTGTCTTTCCTCGGCGGTCCTGGAGGAATAGGAATCTTTGGCAGTCCTCTTCCCTTCTTTTTGTTCCTCGGTCTCGCCTGTAACATTCACACACACAATCATTCATTTTCCCGAGTTTTCTTAGCAGCCAAACAGAAAAAGAAAGCTTACATTTCCGTATGAGCCAATGAAGCGCTTTCCTCTGGCGGTTTTCCTGTCACCTCTGCCACAGTAAACTGATACAAATACAGCAAGAAATCATGAAAATTGAGTTGGGGAAAAAACGAGGGTTTGCGAGTTGGTACTTACTGGAGCGGAGGGTTGGGGAGGACGAAGGAAGCGAGACGAAAACGGGAGGAGAGTAGACCGAAACAGAGAAGATTTCGGATTGAGAGAAGGATAAGTTGGAGTAGGAGGAAGTGAGAGGCCGAGACGCCATCGGAATCGGAAATGCTCTGAGCATCAGCGAAGCCATTGTGTTGTCTCTCCTAGTGTCGCATTGATCCGAAGGAGATAAGGGAGGTCTGTGTGGATATATAGGATAATGTCACTTGAAACGTCGTCGTTCAGTCGTGGGCTTATACTTTGGCTCATAGCCAATGGCTTCTTCCATATCATTAAAATGTCAGAAATTTAATATTCTGGGTTAAAAAAGTCATCCTCCTTAGTTTGAATTAATTAATCACTAATTTTGCTGATGCGTTATTGACGTGTTATTTATGAATAATTAAATATTAATTTTATTACATACATGACATTGACATGATATTTTGAAAAGCAAATTAAATTGAAATTGACAAATGTGAAAAGAAAAAAAATGTGAAAATAATATTAATTTAATAAAAAATAATATTGTAAACCAATAACATTATGACACGTGTTAATTTTAATTTCATTTAATTTTTCAAAATGCTACGTCAGCGCCAGATGCGTAATAAAATTAGTATTTAATTATTTATAAATGACACGTCAAGGCCACATCAGCAAAAGTAATAGTCAATTAACTCAAATTAACGACAATGACCTCTCTAACCTAAAGTATTGAAATTTAGGAACCTAACTCACTTATTCAAATTTGAGGGACTAAACCGGTGACATTTTAAAAGTTCGGGAACTTACCTGACCTTTATTTATTTTTTATATAAAAATGTTGCTTATCACAATCTCCAATTATGTAATACAATCGTTTCTTTAAAGAGTAGTGACACAGTTGGTAGCGCAGGGTTGCATGCGTGAGAAAATTATTGGGTTCGATTTTCGCTTACACACTCATGGAGAGAGGTGAGAACTTTAACATGTGAGTATGTGACCAAGTCTTGAATGCGGAATAGTCTGGTGTGATTAAATGACTTATAAGTGTCAACCGCAAGTTTATGGGTCCACTTAGGACACCTCATGGTGTATAGTTCTATCATTAGGAAGGGTATTAACTCTCCTATGAAGTTGGTTCAAGTTGGGGAGGCTTGGAGCATTGACAATGGTCTCTCTGTTAGTTTGTTTTTTGATAGACGGTGGGTCCCGATAACTCTTAGACAAGCTATCATTGGCCATTTGAATCGTTGGGAGGACATGGCTACTGTCAGCTCCCTCTAGAATACTCAGGGCAAGTGGAGTTTTAACAACCTTTCCTTTGTCTTGCCCCCTCAAATTATCTATAAGTTTTGAGTCATCCCATGTTCTCCTAACTTTGCGGTGGAGGATTGCAAAGTTTGGGGGGTTTCTAAACATGGTGTCTTTATCACTGCTTCAGCTTATAGGTTGTGGGCAGGAATATGAGTCAGGGGTCTGAGAGTTTGGTTAACCAGTTTCCAAATTGGACATTCTTTTGGAATATTGACTGTCATCCTAGGATTAAAACTTTTGGTTGACTGTGCATCCATAATAGTCTTCTCACTAAGGCCTTTATTGCCATTAGGAACATTCATGTGGAGGGGGTTGTCACAAGTGCTTTTTTGATATGGAAGACATGGATCAGATCTTTAGGAGTTGCCCTTTCGCTTCTCGGGTTTTATCTAAGCTTGGAGTGGACATGGATGGTTCTTTGGTTTTTCATGAGTTTTTGAGAATTTCTAACTCTAAATTAGCTCCCTCTCAAATCCCTTGGAACATCTTGTTTATTTATTGTTGTTGGTGCCTTTGGATTAATAGGAATCAATGCCTCTTTAATAATTTCTCTCTTAGGCCTAAGTCTATTGTATTCAAGTCCATTGCTCTTGCCTCTGAATTCCTCTTCTTGGTTGTCCCTTCTTTTTAATCCTGGTCTTTCCTCATGCAAAGTTTCTCCTTTTCCTTCTACATGGTCTCCTCCCCTTGTAAATTAGGTCAAAATAAACTCTGATGGCAGTTGTTTGAGCAACCCAGCGTTGTGTGGTGCTAGTGTAGCTGCCAAAGACAGACATGGTAATTCGTTGGGTGGAGCCTCTGCTTTTGCCAAGTTTGCCTATTGTGATTTGGCTAAACTTTGGAGGGTTCTTTTGGATGCAGATCTAGGGCTCTCATTAGGATTTACTCATGTTTTATTTGAGTTTGATGCTAGTATTATTATGCATTTGTTATTTAATGTGGGTGCTTCTTTTCTCCCTAGGAGATCCTTAATTTTGAAATGCATGATAAAGTTTGATCGCTTCGTGGATGTCGAGTTTTCTCAAGTAAACAGGAAGGCTAACAAAATTGTTGATTTGTTAGCCAAATTTTGTTTTAATGATCCTGTTTCAGACTTTTGCTTTCTGCCTCAGCGGTTGTGGGTGCTACTATTTCTATTTTGGCGATGATTGTATAAACACTATTGGAGCTCCTGCACCTTTATAGCCTCCTTAATCTATAAATGGCTCTTTGTTATAAAAAAATAAAAATAAAAAGGTGCGAAAATGCCATGCTATATTGTCATGATGTATGTAAGCTCATCTGTGTACATTAGAGCCATTTCCTATACCTCCTAGCATGAACTCTTGGAGACATTTCAGAGTAAAGTATAATACAACTCCATCACTAGAAATTTGAAAGGGCCTCATCGGTGAAAGGGAAGGGATATGGCAAACAAACTAGCAATCCTAATATCAAAACTAGAATTCCAAGATACGTATACTTGTCATCAGGATCCGAGATTTCCTCAGACAGTGGAGCAATTGGTCCCCTCTGCAAGAAGAATATCAAAGCCACCCAATAAAATGCCACGTCGTTGAAAAGCGAGCTGAGCCCGAGCAGCACAATTGAGGCGCCTGTAAAGCGGGCTGAAGCCTACCAAACAAATACACTTGATCAGCTAAACATATTTTCTTCCCCATATGGAAAAAACTCATAGAGGACCAGAACTCGGATCTTTTGTGGGTATTGATATATATATGTTCATTCCTATCATACCTTTCTTCCCCATATGGAAAAAGCAATTCGCCCGCCATCAAGTTCCCCGGCAGGTATGCTGTTGATGGCATTAATAAGCAGTCCAGCCCAAGCCCATATCACGAGTGGGTTAACAGATATGGGGGTGCTTTCCTTCAGAACATCCCCGAGAAGAAGCTTTGCTGTTAAGTGTAAACAAAAAAGTCGGTTAATGTTACTTGGAGAGCAACGATAGTTTAGGTAATATATATAGACTGCTGGAACTAATGCAGAATGAAGTGTATGCAAAATGATTGCAAGGACGTATATGTAACAAATGTTGCAATGAAGTGCTTACCAATACCCCCAACAAGAAATGATTCGTGAAACACAGAAGCATCAACAACAACACCAATCCCGTCACTAGGTGGTATAAAGAGCCCTAATAGGAAAAGAGCAAACCCCAAGGAAAACCCAGCTAAGGGTCCAGCTGCCGCAACCTTCAGAAGATCTTCACGCTTGGGTACAATATTTACAATCCTTGTGATAGCACCAAAAGAACCTATCTGCCACCAAATACACGCTAATTGGCTACCAATTGTTGGAACAATGAAAGAAATACATATCATTTTTGTCACGAGAAAAAAAAAAAACGTGTTATATATCAAGGAAAAATGATTCTAATGGCAAGAGTTGCAGTATGTCACTCTGATGCAGGAGGCCACTGTGCTTATGAGTGAGCATTATCATCGATGATAATATTAGTTTTCTAGGAAAAATCACTACTTTTGGAAAGTAATGATTGCAAACTGCTATGAAACTACGGGGCGAGGCTGCCATTATCAATAAAAATACAGAGAAAGGGGATAGTGATAGCAGGAGGTTGCTAAAATCTCACATGGAAATCGCTATGAACTCACCTATGAAAGATCTTCTAATGTATTGTAAAAGATTGCTTTCTACTGTGTGTGTATAAGTAGTAGTCTATCAACTAGGCGGGAAGCCTTTTGGGTGGCATTTTTCTTCAATTCTAGTTCTGAAACTGATAACAACCATATACATCACCTGCCAACTAGGGACGAAGAATGGGAGCCCAAGCTTAACTCCAGAGTTTGTTGCTACTAAAATGTGGCTCAGTTCATGAACCCCGAGAATAAGTGCAGTTACAAGAGCTCCAGGCAAACCATCCTTCAACAAGTTGACATTGTCAAAAGCAGACCTAGGACATTACAAATAAAAAAGTCAATGTCCATTTGTGAAATGGATGAGCAATAGTCTTATGAAAAGTCTCATGGTTTGACACAATTCTTATTCTATCTCGAATTAGATATTTAGATCAGAAAGCATGTAGTGAAACTTTTAAAACAAAATATAAAAGAATAGAATGGGCAGTCTTCGCATTTCAAGAGAAACTTTATTACAAATATTTGTAAAAAAAGGTCTGAAACAGCCAACAGAAGAAAATGTGCAAGGAAAAACAATAGATTCACATGCATATCGCATCTAATAGTCATTGGGGACTACTTTAACCTTCAACTTGAAGATCGCCAAACAAACCACTTTTCAGTTAATCTTTAGCTCGAGGTCCAAAATTAGTCTTACTCTATTTATGCAAGAGATTATACTATACTTAGAGGAGGAAATTGCATACAATAAATTGGACTGTAATGCAGGCACGTTCCGGAGAAGTAAGGTAAACACGGTGGTCAATCCAAAAGCCCCTGCTGCAAACCACTCAGGTACAGCTGTAGAATTAATGCCAAGTCAGCCATAGTTTATTTTGGAGGGAGAGAGTCATAGTATACACTCAAAAAATTTAATAACTAAATTTCTGCCTACCACGTCTGATGGGGTGTTGCCCTTTAAAAAAGAAATGTGCAAGTAATTTCCAGTGCGGAGTTAGAATAAAGTACCAGTTGTCTCTGGTTGCAAGGTCCTTCTTGGAACTACAACCGCAACTGGTTTATCATCCTCAGGATCGACTAACAGGAAAAGCTTATACTGACCCTCAAATTTGTTCTGAATAGAGCGAGCAGATAACGAGTTGAAGCAAGAATCACCCAAATATCTTCACAGCCAGTAAATGAAAAGATAAATACAGGTACCTCTATCCTCTTTGCTATCTTTTCATAACTCTTAGCAGCTTGGCCTCGTAAATTTCCTTTAAATAATACTCCACCCTAGCAAAAGTAAGACAATAAAACCCAATTTGCTAATAAGAAGAACACTTGTGCAAAAAGTTAACAAATTAAACCTAATTATGTGATTATATAATGAGATTCCTACAAATGGAGGGAAGGAAACAAAACATCATCCATGATACAAACTCACCTCATACGGCTGTTGGCTTGTCACAAAAAAAGTATCAAAGCCAAATACTTGGTCCTTAAGAATGTCAATTGTTTCCTTTGGGATCTGGATTAGTTCACCTAGCTGCTGTGGCTGTTAAGGAAATATTTATGAAAAAAATTTAAGCATGAAATATGAAATAGAACTCACTATTTCAAAGCAAAAAACATTATAACATTGATCATGACCACCTTCATGCCTGGCAGAGGAGATCCGCTAGTGACTTCTACATTCTCAACATCCTGTTTCAATAAGAATTGCAATGATACAAGAGTTGGAACAAACCATATTCAAACTCCAGCCAAAAAATGAAACCCATATTTATACACTTTCTGAAATTTAAAAAAAATGGAACAAAAAAATTGTTTGGAAGTTAATACTAACTCAAAAACCACTCAGAAGGTGAGGATTCGTGGTGCAAGAGTGGGCTTAATGGTGAAGAACATTTATGAGGGATGGAAAAAACAATTTATAAGGAGTAAATTTTTTCATGCACTTAGAAAGGGCTTGGAACCAGAATTGCTAGGCAAAGCTCAACTCTTCAATTCTACTATTTTCACATAATCCATGTAAGAGGAATGTCACTTTCTCAAACATGGATGGAAACAAGTGAGAGTTCTTTCTGAGTCCCAACCATGAGGATAAAACAGTAAATACATATCATGATAATATATATATATATATTATATAATCATCAGGTTGGTTAATACTCTAGTCAGCACAAGATTTATAATATATTTTTAATAACTACCTGAGTTCCGTCTTGAGCACTAGCTTCAGCACCATTAT
Source organism: Pelargonium myrrhifolium (assembly GCA_036897405.1). NCBI lineage: Eukaryota > Viridiplantae > Streptophyta > Magnoliopsida > Geraniales > Geraniaceae > Pelargonium > Pelargonium myrrhifolium. The sequence continues at coordinate 12,767 of JAYMTK010000736.1, forward strand.
TATCTACTTGATCCACAATGATAGGCTGAGAATCAAGTTGATTATTGTTTGGCACAACAGAATCAGAGTTATTTGGCATTTCCCCATCTTGATGTTCTTTTTCCTAAATAAAGATAATACCAAAACTTCATGAGACCATACCAATACTACAAACACAGGGTGACAAGAACATTGAAAAAACCCTTGTAAAGTGAGAAAGCCATCACAACTGTAATAGCTAAAAAAATAATGTACTCTTTTGTCCAAAATAAGTGTCTTGTTGGGGATCTCCCATTACTCAACGATAAAAATATTTGACTCAAGTCTAAACGTCTATTACAAACAATAATAATACAACAAACAAAAGATAAGAGAACCAGACATAAATAATAAACAATGCACATCGGTATTTAACGTGTTTGAACAAATTGCCAGCATGCACATGGCAGAGCCAAAAGTACTAATATTGATTGAAGAGAAAGTTACACCGTACTAGTACAAGAAAAATTCACTCAATTTTTCTCAAACTCATCCAAAACCCCAGTGCACTTAGAGCCTCCATCAAACACTCACTGCAATTACACACTTCTCTTACACACCTCACGTTACACCTATCTATGAATTCTCTTAGTTTTCTTTGGAACTAATTTGAGCTCTGTGGTATAATGAGCTTCAGCGAACTCTCTGTGTTGCTCATTGCTATGCAGGCTCTCTGTCCTCTACTCTAAACTAATGACATGGTCTTCATTTATAGAAGAAGCTTGCTGCCTCTTCAACCTTCGCACCAACCATCTAGTAAATAACTTCAATAAATAAAGTTCTAGCCAACCATCTCATCATACAGTTTTTCTATCTTCGAGCGCTTCATTTATTCCATTAAATGAAGTGTTGGCAAAGTTGAGATCATAAACTCGCTAGTCTTGCTTTTACTTCATCAAATTCATATTGTTGGCAGCAACTTGTGATCATCCTCACAAACTTGTTTCCTGTTGGCTTTGGATAGGACCAATAAATGCCACACTTGAGTTTGCTATAGTATATTGTTCTGATATTTATTATTTGCAAAATGTCAAATAGGACACCTATTTTATTACAGTACTTTCTAGGTGAAATCCATCAATTTCACAATGCACAAATATTTACAATTAGAAATCAATATCAATAATAATGTACCTTATCGTCATTGCTATCTGGTTCAGTCTCTGCATCTGTAACTCTACAAACAATTACTCTCTTCCCGCAAAACCTTGATCTAATAATATAAATATAAAAACAAAAATGTGGAATTGAGAATCACTTCATCACCAAAAATCAAACACCATGTCAGCGCGAGAAATCCTAACCTCAAAACGTTTTGAGAATCCAAACTCGTTGGACGACACTGCTTACTCCGAGAAACAGCAAAAGAAGACGAAGACGAAGGTGAACAATTAGAGTGAAACCGAAGATCAGAACAAGAAGTGCAGTGAGATAAGAGAACAATACTGCCGCGAATTGCTGCGGAGAAAGCCATTTCCGTCGTTTTCTGATACTGAAACAGCTAAAATTGCAACTGTAATGCCATTGAAGGGTTGAGTTAAGGTTTAGAGAGCTCTTCGTTTGAGTTTTTGATATTCGTATTATTTTGATTATTTCAGGGCTTAAAGATCTTATCTTACTAGGAACGAGGCACAGGAATTATCTTCTTCGTTGGTTTTTAAATACCCGCGAATTGATATGACACACGTGTAAGATGTGTAGACAGTAGATATAACCTTTTTTTTTTATAATTTTTATTTGAAGCAAAATGCTTTCATACATGAAATTGAAGTCAATTCAATTATGATTTATGAATATCGAAAATTAATACTACTAGTATTGGGTGATGCAAGGACATGTGACGCCTTTGTAATTATTATTATTGATTTTATTTCCTTTTAGCATCAACGTTATTATAAGTTTAACTTCACTGAGGTTCTGATCGAATTGCATTTAAAAGACCTGTAATAATTTTGTTTAAATCATAAAAGAGACTCCCAACGCATCCCGATCAAAGTCTTGACCTTTTGAAATGTCTGACGCTCAAACAAAGCTTCATCAACTAACCTTGCTTTGGAAATGATAGAGTTAATTGGAAAAAACGAAATAAAGAAATCGGTTTTCAAGACCCGCTTGCACTTCTACCTCCACCTCCATAACAATCAAGCAGCCGCTCCAAATAAGTACTCCCATTGCATCTCATGAATGATATTTGTGCGGCGATCCGCAATCCATGCAATTGACAATGTTTGAGGATGTAAAATACCAATTTGTGCTCACCCAGAATCAAATGGCTACGAACGATCATACTCTAGATCTTTTTATTTGGTTACAAAAATACATGTAAATATATATGTAAGAAACATACATGTATGTATCTCTATAAGAGTAAATAAATATGTTTCTATTACTACAACATAAACAAATATAAGAGTTTTTGTTTCGAACACAATTATTAAATATGTTGTATTCATGTTGACTCATATAACACACAGTCAACTTTCAAACAATATAAACACGACACACATGCACAAATGTTTAGCTCTAAAGTGTAAACCAACCATATAAAGAGAGAGAAGCCATTTTTTTGGCTTAGATTTTTTCTCTAGATAGGTCATAGGTAGATAACATATCAAGTATTGATACCTAAATAACTCACTCAAGATCCCACAATGATATCATGCTATCTAGACAACTCTATTTTCATCGTGCTGAATCAAAATTTGATAGAATTGCACAATATGCTAAATGGGTAGCAAGAAAAGCGTCTCATGCAAAATTATAGGAACACATCCAAATTTCAACAACACCAGAGAATAACATCTAATAGTAATAGACACAAAACATGTTATACTTCTCTATGAGACATTTCAACTTGTCTTTTTTGTCTACAGTGATGGCATGAGAAACTAGAACTCTATGTACCACAAAAAGGTTATGCACATAATTTGATTATTCATGGATCACTTATCTTGAGGCCTCACATCCCATCCCGATCTACGTTTCTTCGACTTGTCCAGCCCATCCACCCTATCAAGGATACTTCTTACTTTTTCCGACAATGGCGCTGGTGTTAGTTCCACAAGTTCCGTCTCCTCGTCACTATCAATCCAGCCATAGCAAGGTTTACGCCTCCTGGGAGGGAAACCATCCATTGGTAGAGGAGAGCTGACCGTGAAGGGAGGAGAGCGCATAGAAGTTTCAATCTGATTTTTCTCAATGTTCTGCTCCATGTTAGTGACTTCTAATACTCTTCCTTCTTCAGGTGGGGGTAGGAGGAGACGAACATTACCATCTACAGGATCAACACAGATACAAATATCAGGGGAGGCTTTAATGCAATTCTGTTATGCTTTAATTTTACTACCTATAATGTACGGACCCTCTCATCTTCTCAATGTCTCGTGTTTGATACGTATCCGACTCTTGAACCCTTAGACACTCTTGGGATACATGTCCCCTCACTTTTTAATAATGTTTTTAAAAGTACATGTGTCAGACACCTTACGTATCCCCTTTTTATTTTTCTAAACATTAATTGATTGAACGAGTTCGACACTCTAAAACACATTGACGAGCATGAATTTTTGCAACTTATATGAACTAATATAGAAATAAAAAATATCAATTATTATTATTGAACATATTCTTCGCGTATCATGTCTATAACAATTGTGTCGTCATAACCGTGCCGTGTCCCGTATCTCATACCTGTGTCTATGCAACATAGTTTACTGCTTACTTGGAGAAATGGGAAAAGTATCCTAATTCAATATGTTGTTTTAGAATGCACCTCATCTTCAGATGTTTCTTGTTAGAATATAGCAGAAAGTAGAAGAAACAATTAATTTACATTATAAAAAAATGTCTGAAGGGGATATGTGGTATCAATTAAAACTTAAGGTGAAACTATTTTTGAACTATCAGGAAAAGTTGGCTAAAAAGTTAATGGGTGATTCTTGAAACTTTAATACAAGTGACCGGTGAAAAAAAGTTAATTACCAGGTTCATTAGGCGGTGATGGAGGGTTATGAATTTCATTACTCATGGATGCAGAATCCAGAGCCTCATTACACTGTGATGTTGTGTCCAACACCACCTGCGTGTTAGAGCTGGCAGGAACAACCTCATTTTGACTCCCGGCAACAGCAGTGTTGTTATCATCACTACTTCCATTGCCTTGCGAACAATCACCCTTCAAAAGAGAATCAATGTCATTAATAATGTCCCTACTTTCGAATTGCAAGTAGAACCAAATAGAACTAAAACCACATTTTACTACTGCCCATAAACAAGCTGCACATTGATGGGATAAGTATACGTGTGATTTTGAGTGCACGGAGGAGTTGCTACTGGGGGATCCTATAGAAATGTGCTGCTCTTCACAAGAATAAAAAGGATATTGTGGTAAGAAACATTTGTTCAGGAAAGTCAAGTATGCTTACTTGTCACTGTCACACGCACACACCTTCAGAACACCGAGACTGAGAAAGAAAAAGAATTGAAGATAGAAGCATATAAATAACTCTTTCGTCCTCCCTAATGACATGGCAAAATTTGCTTGGGAAAGCCCGAGGCATAAAAGTTGGTCTTACAGAAAAATCAAAAGGTTTACGTACATACGCTGCTCTACTTTCATGGTTACTTGATAGTAACCATTGTTTTGATTCAGAATAGAAGCTTTACAGGCTTTGTATTTTATACTCTGGTCTTCCTTGCCCAAACTTTGAGGCCCAAATACCTATATACTATGCAATTGCCACAACACAAGTCATCTGATTTTCTTTGCAGACAAATGTGGCACAATGGTTGTGGCCTAGAGGCCTTGGGTTTGAGTCCAAGAAGCAGCCTCTCAGCAAAAGTAGGGATAAGAGTATGTACATAAATGACCCTCAACAAGCCCCACAATGGTAGGAGCCTAGTGCACTAGGCACGTTTGAACCAGGTATATCTTTCTATCCCCATTATCTGAAGCCAAATGTTATGTAAAGAACCACTATTAAGATATTTTATATGTTCCAAGTAAAAATAAGATAGCCTAAACTCTAAAGTCAAATACGACTGTGAGGTCCTACTCCTTCCCACCTTCATTACAGCTATCAAACCTTTAACCTCTGTTTGGTCGAATACTTGAGAAAAATAAATCAAACATCATCATTTACTTTGCTTGATCCAAAAAAATAAAGTAAGGAGATACTCCATAGTCCATACCGATTCAAACAATACTCAGTTATCCAGAGGAACTGAGACTAACTAGGCTATAGAAAACAGGGAAAGTGAGATTCAAAATTTTCATTTCCTTGTACTCTGTGTCTCAAACAACCAAACAAACAAAATTTTCATTTCCTTCCTACCAAGTTGAAGACAAATTAGCACAAAAAGATTTTACCTTATTCTCAGCCTCTTGGCCCTCTCCTTTTTCAAGGAGGGTTTCAAGGAGGACCCTGTAAGAACCCTCTTCAATGAAAAGCCACCCTTCCTCACTGTAAACCTGCAACACAAAACCCTCATCAAACAAACATAAAATTAACACAAACCCCACAAAGGATCGTTGCTTCTGAAAGAGAAAGAAGCCAACTTTGAGTAGCTCTTGAACCGTTTTGTAAACGAGCTTCTGACCGAACCCATATTCACGCATTGCGTCGAGGGCTGCGTCCATTCGCGTATCCCTCTGCAAAACCCCAATTTACAACAAAGAAACATGAGATTCCCCGAGAAAATGGGCGTGATCGCAGCTCATAAGAAATTTACAGAACGATCAAACAAAACAAAACAAAACTAAAAATACAACTTCAAATGTGAAGAAAATCGAAAAACACAACAATGTGAGAGAAAGGGCTGAGAAACCTTTCTGGTTCTTCCGCGAGGAGGCATCGTTCGTAGAGTGGAGGGTTCTGTGGCTCTGCAACAAAACGAAGAAAATAAATAGTAAAAAAGAGGGAGACTTTGGCGTGAGCAATTCTCCTCAAAGATGGAGAGAATAAAGCAAGCCCGAGACGACGAGAGAAAGTAGTAGCAGCTTAGGAACTTGTGTGTAATTCAAAAGCATGTTACATTGATATTAGGGTGAGTATATTATATGATCGGGCCCAAATTTAATGATACTCAGTAATAAAAACAAAACATTCCTTCCATATGGGGATAAACGACGTGGTAATTGGTTGGGTGGAGTTTATGCCTTTATTGGGTTTGCCAGTTGTGATCTAGCTGAGCTTTAGAGGTGTTTTATTTTTTAATCACGTGTCATGCACACGACCTAAATTTTTTTAGAAATGTACATTTTGATTTTCTTTTTCAACATTCAAGAACACTTGAATGTTTGAAGTTTTCGGCAACGTTTTCGACAACCAATTATTGCCGGAAAAAAAAAAAATCAAAAACTCACCGGAAACTTCATAGGCTTGCCATAATTATCAAAAACTCACCAAAAAACTCAAAAATCAAGTAAAATCAACCCTAAATCAATTAAAATCAACAAAAATAAAAGAAACTCAAAATCAACCAAAATAAATAATAATAAAAATAAAAGAAGAAAAAGAAGACGGGATCGTCTTCTTCTTCTCCGCTCCTCGCCTCTTCCTAACGAACATGACAAGCTTGAATCGACTCACTCGACTCGATCTCCTCCTTCTAATCCTCCTGCTATGTATCCTAAAGCGCCGTCGTGAGCAGCCTAGTAAGTCAACAAAGCTCCCCATCTCGACGCGGTCGATGGTGACGGCGGAGGTGGAGGCGAGGGCAAGCCCGCGAGCGCGCCACAGATCGAGTAGCGGAGGAGGAGCGCGAGGTGAGGTGGCGACTGCTCGTCCTCTGTCGGAACAGCCGGCGGAGCGGTCGACGAACTCGCCGGTGCTGCGCGCAGAGAAGAAGAAGTAGATAATCGTCTTTTA
>JAYMTK010000737.1:0-19625 GCA_036897405.1 Pelargonium myrrhifolium
TGGAAGGGTTAAATGAAAAAAAGTAAAAATGTAAAAGGTATAGTTGTAATTTTGTATATTTTTAGGTGAAGTGGACTTGTTGACGTGGCAGTGCCACGGTGACGGTTACCGCCGACGTGGAGGTCAAAACCGGCTATAACAAGTAAAATGAATCGAATACAAAAAGAAATCAAGTCCAAGAGTGTTTTAAAAAAAATAAAAAACCTCGAAGACTAAACGCAAAATCTCAACAAATTCAGGGGATCTGGGAGCAATTTACCTCTAATTCTTTATTGATAGAATTTCCTTTTCTGCTCCATTAAAAAAAATTGTAGCTACTTTTGTTCTTGAAAATTACAGTACATTTCTAAAAGATTTCATTTTTCTCCTTGACGTCGAATCCAACAATTTATCAAAATAGAATAGAATATGACCCAGAGAAAGAATTAACAATAAAATAAATATAAGTGGCAGTTGGCTAATAAGATTGTTCATCGCCATCTCATCTCATCTCATAAATTTTCTTCAATACAAGAAATTGCAAAACAGAATACACTGCATAGTCTTTCATTTTCTTATCAGATATCGAAGAACAGCAGAATCACTGCAAAACCCAACACTTGTTTCGATATTGAATTCGAATACCCAGAAACAACAATCCCATTTTGATTCTCAAACCAAACCCATTTCTGAATTCCGATCCTCTCTTCTCTCGGAACTGGTTTCACTTTGTATTGATCTTGATCCATGGAAATCCGACCCAATCCCAGGGCTGAGAACTCGTCGATCCCTCATCGACCCCACGCTCCGTCCAAACAGCCCAACCCTTCCACGAACCCCGTCGACACTGCTTCCGTCTCGCAGAGGTATCTTATTTTCTCTGCTTATTGTGTCCGTTTGGTTCAATGTCTTCATATTTGGAAGAATCTTTTGTTTTTTTCCTAATAAATGATAGTCAAGTATGAGGTTTGGAATTTGAATTTCCTGTGTATGTTGGGGTCTCTCTGGAACTAGAACTAGAATTTTCTGTTTGTTTCCGAGAAAATTGAGGAAGTATATATGAGAAGAGGAGCAAAAAAATAGTAGATTGGTCTTCTTTATGTTGATTTAGGTTTTTAGAATTTTGCCCAATGTATCTCTCTTCTTCTTTTCTTTTTCTTGGCTAGCAAGCAAGGACATCAAGTATTTTGTTATTTTTAGGCCGTTTTTGTGATTTAACTTCATTGAAATGGTTTTCACGAATTTGGTGCTCTCTCTTTTTTGCAGGCTTCAGAAGGAATTGCTGTCTCTGATGGTATATTATCTTGGATTCTTGTTGATCCCTCCAATTATGCATGTCCTTTACTCAAGTATGATAAGCTGTTATGAAAATCTTGCTTGTTTTTGTGACATCATATTATAGAGTTCCCATTGTTGTTTTTGTCATTTCCTTCTTTTATGGACATTTGATAAATTGCTGTTGATGTTCACAGTTCGTGTCTCTTAGGGTTGTAAAGCTGCAGCAATTTATGTGTATTGCTTTAGGTCTATTAGTATAATCGGAGTATTTACTGTATATATAAGTAAATGTTGCTTTTTTTTTGGTACTACTGAAGTTTTCTGCCGAAGAATCGCTGTAGTAAAGAAAAGAAAAAGGGATATTTCAATTCTCGTTTCTGATTTGCATTTTTGCTTATTACCTAACTCCCATCTTATAAATTACATAAACCAGCATGTGGTACACCAACCTTCTTTTTTCCTCCCTTTGCAGCAATATGACAAAATTAGTGAGTATAGATATTATAGGTGTATTATTCCTTGTTAAAATTTGCACGAGCCTGTGAATAGTTCAAGAGTAATTCTTCTTGCCCTTTTTAGAACTGACCAAATACATATCTCTCTGATCTTGTTTTAATGATGAGACATTGAATTCGTGTCATTGTTTAGTATCTAACCATGCTTATTTCTATAGATGACTGGGGGAGATCTTGGAGTGTCAGCTTTTCCGGAAGGCGAGAGCATTTTTACATGGATTGGCACAATTGAGGGTGGAAAAGAAACTGTATATGAGGGTTTATCGTACAAGCTTTCTTTGCGTTTTCCACCGGACTACCCTTTCAAGCCGCCCCAAGTCAAGTTTGAGACAATGTGCTTCCATCCAAATGTTGATCAGTTTGGCAATATATGTCTCGACATTCTTCAGGTATGAAACTACTGATATTGGCAAAGATGAGTGCTAAGCTATATCATTTTTTGAACTTTTTTTTGGTTGCTTTTTAATGCATGTTTTCTTATTGAACTTGTGCAGTTGAGTGGAAAGAAAAAAGAGAGGAACATATTAATCTTTAAAAGTAGTTTGGTTCTGAATAACATGTTGGAATTTATTGCAATCCTACTCCCGTCATTTCATTTTGGCTCTAATTCATTTACTGTATGGCACTAATTTGCACTTCATTTGCTTGCATTCTTACTGAACTGATGCATAACATAATCTGTGTATGTCTCCACAGGACAAGTGGTCTTCAGCTTATGATTGCAGAACCATTCTGTTGTCTATTCAAAGTCTATTAGGAGGTTTGTATGCTCTTTGCTACATGAACTTATTTTTTCTCTGTTTCTTGGGGCTCAAGCTTAATCTTGTTGTTGTGTAGAGCCCAACCCTGAGAGTCCTCTCAACAGTTATGCTGCTACTCTGTGGAGCAACAAGGAAGGTTGGTTCATATCTTATCTTTTCCTTTCCTTTCTACTTCTTGGTAGCAAAATTCATGTTCAAACCTTCTGCTTAAGCTGTTGTACCAGTATCGAAGTTTGACTTGTGATAACAGCATTCGACACAGTATAATTTGAAAACCTGTAGTGCTAACGCTGGATGTCCAAATTGTGCAGATTACAGAAAAATGGTTCACAAGCAGTATTTTGCTGGAGAAGCATTTGAGAGCTGATCTGTAGTCAATAGATGCTTGTTATGTTGCAATGTATATCTCCGAGGAAATTGTATCACTCTCCGATGAAACTCATCACCCTTCCTCATTGCTTGTAATTGAAAATTACAGTACATAAAGTCAGAAATTGTAAATTCATGTGAATCATTTGAAAGTGATTTTAAATCAACGACTTATTTCTGTTTTTTTTAATGTCTATGAAAATTTGGAATAGTGCCATACTTGTTGGAGAAACACAAATAATACTGGTGTTTAAATTGCAGAAGGTAAGTTGACAACAAGTGTGAAAACTTTTTCATTGCTATGACCTAAAATAATTGCACTCTTCCTATTTTGAGATAAATTAAGGGGAAGTGAATTAGGATGCTATATTTACTCTTTTTATTCCACACATATCTTGTAATATATTCAAGGGATACTATCATATTAACTAAATTATTATAAGGACAACAATTCATGTATACTACTTATAAAAAAATAAAAAATAAAAAATATTTTAGGACGGAGGAAGTTTTTCACTATCTATCATATGTAGACTTACCGAAACTTTCACAACTTCTTCAGCTGTTAACTGAGATTATCTCTCTCCTTCCTCATTCCCGGTCCCTGAAATTCATATCCATACTCGGCTTGATTGCAACCAGTATCTGAATTGATGCATCCGTTATAAAGTCATCTAGACACTCAAGTTTAGGCCATTCTAGACTACACTTCCACTGGAAAAAGAAAGAAATGACCAATATAGACAACACGATCAATCCATTTCAGAAAGTGTCGAATATCCATTGACAGATTGTTTATATGAGTACTATTTACAAGAATCATCTACATACATATATATATATATATATATATAAATTATTTCTCCTCCAACCCATCTGCTTGAGCAGGTCCCTTGCAAATCGGGCACACATTCTTCATTGACAACCACCTCTTGACGCAACCCACATGGTAGTCATGCCCGCATTTCCTCACTGTTCCAATTTCCTCCCCGTTCTCATATTTCTCCTGTCAATTAACGCCAACATCAAGAGTGAGTTACAGTCAACTAGATTGATAGTTTTTATTCAGAACCAGCTTAAACTAAAATGAGTACCCTAGCTCTATAGTTGCCAAAGGAACAAGCTTAAACTAAGATGGTCCACTAAACTGTGTGAATATTAGACTAGAAAAGCCCAACATCTAATGCAAAAATGATCTATATCTCAGCTTTTGGCCAATAACTTTCCAGTTAAAAATAATAAAAAAAGGTAGTTAACCAAATGCTTACGAGGCAGATAGCACAAGAGGCTTCCTCCTGGTTACAATCTGATGAGCAGTATGTTTTCACCATCAAGCACTTTGGAACCACTTCTTCAGACAATCCTGTGTTCACGCTCCCTATCCTTTCTCCTAGAGCAAGTAGTTCCTGCCCAAAGACAATGATCTACCATCAATACAAGTAGGAAAAAAGATAGAAGGGAACAAAGAAATGAAGTAAATCACAATAATAACCTCATAACTCATGTTGTCTACATCTAGTCTCATGTCTCTATATTGATCGAACATATTTCGGGAACCATACAGTGATGAACGGTCCATCATTGCGAAAGCCTGCAAATGTTAAATGTTCAACGCTTAAGTATCGGATACAGAGAACGCAAATTGTTAATACATTTGGCAAGCAGAATACTGATTAAGGCAGAAAATAAATTCAGCCTGGACAGGGTCAGGTGCTCTTCAAGGTATGCTGTGACATTTAGATGGTTAATAAACATGCAAATATGGAAGTCCAACTTGCTTGAGAACTGTGATATCAGTTGGTACGTAACTTCAGAGTTTCACCAACCTGTTACTGTCATAGACTAAGAACTTCTTAGCCTCAGGTTGGATCCTCGAAACTCTGAGGAAAATGTAAATAGAAAATAGGAGATTTCAAGATGAGAAACCAGTTTCCGAATGTTTCCTTGAGAGAACTATAACCTTAATAGCACGTGCTAAAAGCATGAGTTATCTGACGAAAAAAAGAAGAAAAAACTGAATATGTGCAACCATTAGTATACACACCTCAGATCTCATTCTATCATGTCCCTCCACTGCATTAGAAGGTCTGTGGAATCTCCTTGACCTGCCATCCCTGTAGTTACTGTGCCAGCCTCTTGCAGGCAATGGCCTTGAATGTTGGGAAGAATAACTTCCCGAGGGAAACTGCAGATGATTTGCAGAGGAAGATGCTTCACTACCCAAACGACTGAAACTTGGATCAGATGTGTATGGAGGAGGTATAGCTCCTCGAGAGTAATTAATGCGGCTCCCCATCACAGCCTGCGGGTGTGGTGCTTGGGGATACTGTGGGGGTAAAACTGGATTTCTGCTTATTATGGGAGCATGGCAGTGACCACCGATCTCTGAGGTACTTCCTCCAACAAAAAACTGATTTGTCTCGTGATTTATGCCACTATATTCTGCATGTTCATACAAGAGTTAAGGCATTTTCTTAGCATTCATGGAAAAGGTTAAGAACAAGAGGCAAGGTAGGGCTCAACCTGAAGTTGGCAATCTCCCATGAGCAGCAGGGAATACAGTATTATGGGTTGGTTCGGGAACAGTTGCATTTCCATTCAAATTAGTAATTTCAGCAGTTCGTTGATGGTTTCTTGGGTGAGTCATTGAACAGTGATGATTAGAAGAGAAAGTTGAAGGATAATTTCTCCATGCATTGGGTTCCAAATCAAGCCCAGATCGGCTCCTTACATTCCTTTGAAAATCTTCACTGCCAACAGATCTGTTGCCACTCCAATAGTGAGGCAAGCCATTGGAACTCGAAGAGTAATTTTGGTGATCCACTGTTGGTTTCTCCAGTTGGAATTCAGAATTGGAGGAACTGCCAGCAAAAAATCTGCTAGTGTCCCCTCTCTCACACGCTACCGAGATATCAGGGCTTTTCCTTTTGAATGGACCTCTTACAATGCCCATTGTAGGAGCTAGTGATCCTCCATCAATTTCATTGGTAGTATGCCAGTTGTGAAAGTTAGGATGAGCATGGCCAGCATTATTCTCTGGGACCATATTAATGCTCCTAGCAGTTGGGAAGCCTGGGAAGGAATCATAAGATGTCCCAGAAACAGCAGGCTGCATATAATGACCTCCTAATCTGAAACCTGATGAGGAATGATCAACCAGCCTGCCTTCAAAATCTTGCTGAGAAGCATCATATCCTCTATTTGCTACTCTGTGTTCTGTAGGATAAGCATAAGAACCATTTTCAGGTGCAACAGCCCTTCCTGCAAAAAAAAAAAATATATGTACAGGGCACACAATGAGTATTAGAGCAGAGGTCAATCCATCAATAAACAATACTCCCTCTATACTAAAATGAGTGTCTTGTAATCCTTTTTGGGAAAAAAATTAAGAAGTTAATTGGAGGTTGATATTTCCCCTTATATCCACATGTGCATGTGTTGTAACAAACTCAATGGAATCTAACTATCTTCTTATGGGGATATTATTTGGTAATTCACGCATAGAGAACAATAGCAACCCAGTTTAATACAATTTCTGCAAGTGGAATAGCAGATAGGTATATGAGTACATCACGAACTACATGATTGTGTGGCACCTCCCTCACATATGGACCAGACAAAACAAATGACTCGAACCATACACAACAGTCCCGTATTGTTAAATTTCAATAACGGGCTAGATATAATGGTTTGGGATTCCCATACTAAAAGGTCAACCTTGTTAATAGGGTTTCACTTGCACCATTATTTTAGCTTTTCCACTTTATATTTATCCGATGTGGGACTTCTTATTTACCCACTTCAACACTCCCCCTCACGTGCGAGTCTCACATGTTTTCTTCTTTTTTTTATCGGTGAGCTCGACAAGTGCACAATCGGAATTTTTTTATTTATTTAAATCGGCACTCCCCCTCACGTGTAGGTATCTTTCTTCTACACGTGGGCCGCTGCAGGCATATCCATCTGCAAGCGGGCCGGAGACCACAGGAGGATGCAACATAAACGGGCTCAGGCCTGGATCATAACCAGCTCTGATACCATGTTAAATTTTAATAACGGACTACATATAATGGCTTGAGCTTCCCATACTAAAAGGTCAACCTTGTTAATAGGATTTCACTTGCACCATTATATTTAACTTTTCCACTTTATATTTATCCGATGTGGAACTTCTTATTTACCCACTTCAACACATATTAACTTTCAAACCTAACAGCTTAAGCTAATAGGTGGATTTGGTATACAAATCAGTCACAAACAGGCCAGAGAGTATTGAAGACTTCAACAATACCCATATGTTAAGTTTTTTAAAGTTAAGACCAACCAATATTGAGATAGTTGACTACCCAGCATGTGTAGCATATTCCGAATTGATAGTCTCATTATAATCAAATCATAAAAAACAGCTGGAGAAAAAAGATAAATTGAAGTGCTCAAAGGTCCATTACCTATAGTTAAATAAGATCCTTCGACAGCTCCATGACATTGGTTTTGGTCTTGTTCTATCTCAGACAATTGGGATGTATTAGGCAGATGTCTATGTCCCATAGCAACTTCGAATAAGTGTATGAAAAGAGAACCAATCTGCATGAAATGAAAATAATTTGTAATCTCAGGGTAAAGAAACCTTGCAGTAATTTCTCCACAAGAGATCAGGAACAAATTTGCAAGGCACACACATAAATATGAAATCTCAGGGGAGAGAAACCTTGCAGTAATTACCCCACAAAAGATCAGGAACAAATTTGCAATGCACACATAAATATGAATAGAAATTGCACTGCTATTAACTTGAAGTCATTACTAATGTGTAAAGTTTCTCTAAGGAAATTCTACCCTTAGGTTAAATCAGGAACTATTTATTCAGACTAGGGTTTCTAGTAAAGTACAAATGGTTCAATGACCATGTGGAACTAGAATATTGCTTTAGAAATAATTGTACATATAATATGCAGCCTTGTTCTATATGATATACTTGAATAGTCAAAACATCATTGGCCAGTTAGAGATTTGTTACGCAAACCTCCCTATCATTCAGCTCGATCTAGAACCATATCTTCTCTCTTCACCCAGGCAATGTGTACGGTAGGGTAGTTTATGGAAGATTTCAGAAACCAAATCAGCATCACATTTATAACCAGAATATCCTCAGTTCAGGCAACTACCTTGATGTTTTTGAAATGAGTGTGATAGTGTCTTTTCATGGTAGATTTCATAAACAGTCACCATCGATATGTATATTCGAAGGATCATAGTTAGAAGAATTCATGAAGAAATAAATAATTCTCAAATCACAATATACTTGCTGTATTCTGAAGAAGTACTGTCCTGTTTTTTTTTTTTTTTTCAGTTAAGAAAAACATCACCAGGCTAATGTTAATACAATTGCAATAACTATAGGACACCAATAGTAAACTGGAATTCCATTAAAGACCTTTTAACATCACTGAGACTTAAAACATAGAATACGTTGACAAAGGAAATTTAATACACACTGCATAAACCCAAAATAGATTTCAATGTGTAACCATAAAATATGTTTTGGCTGCTGCTAATACCCCACCATGAATGAGTTAAAGAGTAAAATAGAAGTCTTGCAAAAATGGCCTCAGTAGCACAAAACATCTTGATTCCATAACTGGACTAACCTACAAGAAACTATGAGAAAGACAAAACAAAACTGCATATCAACAGACACAAGATACCTACTAGCATTGAGCTGTGTTAAAAATAAAATGAACAGGGAGAATATACAAACAGCCAACCAATGGGGATCAATTAAAAAGGTGCAAAGGTGAAGATAAGTTAAAGAATCAATGATGAACAAAAGAAAAAAAAAAAGGAAGGAAGGAAAAGATTTGGAGAACACAGATTAGAGAATGAGATTGTATCATACAATAAGAAGTGATGAATGATCTAGTGATGGCAAACGTGTGACTGATGCACAAGAAAGAATATCAAATAATTCTTCACAACATAGTTAAATCATAAATCATGTTTCCATGTAAAAACAAAAAACAAAAACTCAAAAGATTATAAGCAATTCACACCACAAAAGAGCTGTAAATAATTTTTTTTTACCCTATCTCATCAGAAACATGTAATCAACCATTCTCTGGGTAAGTGGCAATTCAATGTAACAGCATTGTCACCTATGTAGACAACTCCAACAACACCAGTTTGTGTATAAAAATAAATATCACTACCAAAAATCCTAAACAACTTCAATTACTCACTAACAGTTTGAAATCAATAATGTATAAAAGAATATATCTGTAAATCTGGGTCATCAAACAAGCACCTGAAGACATATTAATAATAGTCGAACACTGTAGTAATAAACATGCACAAACTAGGGGGAAGGGTAAACCATTAAGAAAGGCTAGTCGATAAACTGGCTACTAAATATAAGATGAACATTTCAAAAAAATAAAACAATATAGCATGCATTTGTGACTTATGTATACTAAAGCTACACTAACGAAGACTCATTCAAACTACATTATTAAATGATGAATCGCATAACATGGAATGCAACCCAAGACAACCTGCTAGCGACCTGTTAAACAATGTGTTTTCCAATAGTCTGCAATATTTCACTGAAGAATTACTGCCTATCCACCTTTTGAATACCTCAACTCAATGAGGTTCAAACCAGTAATGTAAATAAGAAACAAAAATTATCAAAGGCCAAATACTCGTACAAATAATATCACTATATATACAACATTGTTGTAATGATTTGAAAATACAATAGCATGTACATCACCTAAAGTGCTTCCATTCTAGAATTACATCCAAATTCTACTGATTAGCCACGAAGCACAAAAAGAATAAAAGAACAAAAAAAAAAAAGAAAAAAAAAATACATCCAAAATTTCTAACTTCATGGCATTGTTATCAGAAATATCAATTGGAGAATTCAACATACAGTTTGCCACTGAACAATATTTTTATGTTATGAATATGCTCAGGGTTAGAGTACTTGGTCAGGAAATTAAAAATAAAAATAAACAGATGCTCTGTTGAAGCAACTCTCCAAAGTGCTCGTAGCAGGTATCTTTGAAGCCAAACATCATTCAGTCATAGAGAGAATCACAACAGAAATAACTCTCGTATGCTTAAAATACTTTCACATGTCCAACTCCTACTTGGGATCATACTACTGCAGAGAACAATCTTCCCATTGAGTTATAATAATCATTTTCAGCAACACTTCGAATGCAACTTGGGCAATTCATCTTACTCACTTAATTAGTTTTTCAAAAGACTATTTTTTTCCAGAAGATCAGTAACATCATAACTTCACCCTCATCCATATGAGTTTTTATCATTGTCATTGGTCAATCCCTGTATATCCACTTAAAGACAAAGACATCAGTCCTCATAATTAGCCACAACTGTCCCTCCAGTTGGCAAATATTCCCCAACGAAGATTCCAACATTCTATTTTAGTGAGAAGGTATGCTTGCTTGGAGACTTTTCTCCAGCATGTGATAAAATACGGAAAACATAGCATCATCTCAGGGACAATTAATGTTATTGTTAAAGCACACGAGGGAATCCAACTTGTCACACCTTAGGATAATTAGAGAGGTCAGGTGTGTATCCTATTATCTCATACGGAATGTAAAATTCTATCGTGAGTATAACCTTCATGAAAATAGCAGAATATTGCAGCAAGAGTTCAAAGGAATCCCAGACCAAAAGAACAAAGGGCACAAATGATTGAAAATATCTGTAGAATCCATTTAAACGCTCTTCATTTGACAGGTGGGTGATAGATACAGATCCTACGTGAACCAGTCAAGTTTGAATGGTTATCTCAACCTTCTCATGGTCTCAATAGTTCACCTGGACTGGTATATGTGGCCATTGACATGTTCCCTGAGATATGACTAGTCACTAAGGTAATATTATCCTCAGAATGAACAGCAATTCTACAAGATTAACACAGAGTTAATATTTCTCCAAACTTGGATAACTAGGCAATGATATAATAATTATTCAGCCCATGATACAATATATTTCTCCTGGCATAAAAGTTGATTTTGGCAGAATATTGCCGCAGTACATATACTAGGAATCTTGATTTAAAAATAGGATTTCAGAAATGGAAACACATTCTTCTGTTGCTCAGTGAGGTCAAGGGCCTGCAATGCAATAATACAACATACAATTCAGATGAGTGCTAATAAAGATGAAATGCTAACTAGATACCAACCAAACTTTTGTTGATCCTTCATATGGCTACTTACTAATAATCCGCCAAAAGAAAGGGGACAAAAAGGCAAACTTGACCTAGTCTGTTAAACTAAGGGAAGAAAAAAATTTATGATTCAGGTTGTTCATGGAGATCTATTGCAACAATTAAATATCCCATTTCCAGAAGCAAATGACAGAATTAAGAACCAACTTCATTGGCAAGGGAGGAAAAAGAGTACTTGTATACAGGATCATATGTCTATAAATATATCCTAAACTTGAACCATTATGCAGGTGTAAGATGCTTTGAGAGAGAGAGAGCAATTACTAAACAACAAATTCCTACTCACCTGAGGGTCTGTTCATAAATCAAACACTTAAAAACCAGATGATGTTTTCTTAGATCTTGTATGGCAATCATCAGCATCACCAAACCTGCATAGTCTGACCCAACTAAACCTACATGGGGCTTGGTAAATAATGACAGAAACGTTATACTAGTATACTCCTATTCTTCAAATTCAAAGACATTGTGAAACCATGATCATATCAATTTTTTAAGTATGTCAATGACAAAATGAGAACCCATAAGTTCCCATGGAAGAGAGAGATTTTTCATTTTTCCTTTACTACTATGATCATAACTGAAGTTAGATCTACTCTATGTAGACTCATGTAACTTGCAGAAGTAATAAAATTGGTAAATCTAGTGTGATTAGAACAGTAGTTGCTCCAATAAATTTATATTGTCTGAAACATTAACTGACATGGCTGATTCATTTTTTTTCATTCAAATAGTTGGGTTATCAAGAAACAATGTAATCCAAAATATATGTAACAGAAATATGTATCAGTTCATAAACCATTGGGGGTTTGGAAGGAAAGAAAAAGCAAAGCGGAGTGATGTAAAAAAAATTATAAAAAAAAAAAAATCAATTCTTAGTTCAGGTAAAGGTGAACACGGCAATGGCAGATAATTGCTTAGAGATTAGTTCGTCATTGTATGACATTCGGATATAATACATGATTATCTAAGGTTGGTTATTTCTCATCAAATCTTACATCACTAAAACATACATAATTAGACTGTTGTAAAAGTTAGCATGAAATAAAATTGCATAAAGAACCACTATGTGCTTACCAAACTCACACTGTCTCAGTTAATCAATTTTTGACTTTTTTTTTCCTTCGATAAATAATTACATTATTTTTTCACTTTACATTACTTGCTATGCAACCCAACAACTCAACACCTTCCCATCATGTAAAAGTGGTTAACAGTGCTAACATTTTATTATAGAGGCTTATAATATTTCAAACAAAATTACATTTTTTATTAAGAAAAAATTACAAGGACTAGTAGTGATGGATGGCTCTCTTCTATATATACTAGCAAATAATGCCAACCACAATATGGAAGCAAAAGAGCCAAGAAAAAAGATGATCATCAAACTAAAAAACATATGATTTAGGATCTAGAACTCTTGAGATATAACTGCATCCCCCATCCTGATGAAAATGTATACATATTTCTTTACTTCTTCTAATTACAACCAGATTGAGAACCAAAATCTTAAAAAATTAGAACTCGCCATCAACATGTGGAAGTGCTGCAGTAGCCTTAGGAAGATCTAATACACAAATTGAAAACCACTGCTACATGCACTTCTACCCTAAACTGAACCAGAAGCACCCTCAAGTTTCTACCCTCTTTGCCTCTATGACCCACACAGAAATGCTAAAGTTCTTCTATGTAATACTCAGCGAATCCTGCATGTCTACGGAAACCAATTGCTTTCTCCAACCCCACCAATTGGAAGATGCCCGATGTTAGAAAGAGAACACTCAAAGTAGAACAAGGAAGTCAAAAAGACAGTTAGAAAATCGATGAAATCATTAAAAAAAATGGAAGCCTCACAAATGCAGAAACGCCATTAATTAACTGCATCTTTACCTTAAATATAAGACTTTCACATTATTTATGATCCTTCAAATCATGATATGGCATCCTTCCAATCTGAAAATCTTCCTGTGAACCCTTTTGCCTACATATGCTGTACTGGTTTTTCATTGTAATTTTATTAGCGCTTTGTATGGACCTTCCAAAAGTTAAGGGAAAGAAACGGAGGAAAAAAATAGTTAGGATGTTAGTCTCTTATGAAGAACTTCACCTTCTATTTCAAATCTTTTCCATGTTGTCAACCTAAAAAGAGCATTGACTTCATATTAATTTCTCTCCTTTTGCCTTTCTTTCCCACAACCTTTTCGAGATCCAAACATTGGGTAAATACTAAAAACTAATAACTATCTCAATGAAACATAAATCTATGTTGCAATTGAATATTGAAACACAGATATATCTGATACAGGTACACATGCTGGGACCACCACAATGCTTAAGATATTCAGAAAATCTAGAATAACAAACAAAAGCATTTTAGTTTCCGCAGATGAAAAACAACAATAGAACTGGTACATTATATCAACAATGGCAACATATATAAATCTGAAGATTAAAAAATTATTCAAGTTTGAATATTTCAAC
The DNA here is from genome assembly GCA_036897405.1 of Pelargonium myrrhifolium. Classification (NCBI taxonomy): domain Eukaryota; kingdom Viridiplantae; phylum Streptophyta; class Magnoliopsida; order Geraniales; family Geraniaceae; genus Pelargonium; species Pelargonium myrrhifolium. The sequence goes on from JAYMTK010000737.1 coordinate 13,653, forward strand.
CACTACAAATTGTCCCAGCCACTAAGGCCCAAATTATAAACAATTCTACCAATTGATAAAACAAATATAAATCAAATACTAAATTTAGACAATAATAAGAAAGAGATGATACAATTGCATTCATTAAATTCATAAACTAAAAACCATAAAAGCAATAGATATAATTTCAGCAAGGCAATGAACAAAAAAACTGTCAAATTAAAATAAAAATAAAAATGCAATCAAAAACTAATTTCTTGCAATATTTTCTCGGAATTATCGTTTACTGTGAATTTATTAGCACAAAGATAAAAATACATGAATATTTAACCAATATATGATTAAAAATTGTCCATTATCACCAGCTTAACACAAAATGGATTATTAAAGCTGATCAGAAACAATCGCAGCATCAACAACAGCGAGAACCATAAATACGAACTTTACAAAGAAAAGGACAACATAAAACAGTCAACAAATTACCGATTAAAATAATAAAGAGGTGAAATTGGTGAGGGGTCGATGGCGATCAAAGCGGCGGTGATCGGTCGGAAGACGGTGGACGATTGCCGGAGAGTAGAGGCTGGGCGTTAGATTGATCGTTGACTCCGGCTGGTCAAAGAATCGGACGGCCAGAGAATTTACAAGTGGGGGTTTCTATTCTGGCAAAAGGAATGAGCAGAGAAGGGGTGGTTTTATACCAACCGTACCTTAATATAGAGCTTTTTAAAATTGGAGAAATAAAAGCCGCGTGACTGTAAATAAAAATGAAAATGAATAAAATGATCAGGTGGTGCAAATGTTTATTATGTACTGGTATTAATGACCAATAAAAGTATGCCAAATCAGATTCGGAACATTGCTTTCGAGTGACGTGGCGAATCATGAATCGCTGCTGGTTAGGCGATGTTTGTGCGCGCTGCATGGGATAACTTCCTCTGAGTTTCTCCGATTTCGCCGCTAACTTGCTACTTTAGATGAACCCAACTATTACAACACGTCAAGTAAATGCATTCCTGATAAGAATTTGGTGTTTTTCTTGTTTTTTTTGGGTAATTCATATGAGTATAGTTTAATCTTATATTTTATTTCATAATTTTAACCTCATTTCATTTCATTACGTTAATGTTAACTAAAATATGAAAGGACAATAATGTCTTTATCATTTTCAAAGCTTTTAAACTAGTCTTTCTCACTTTTTTTATTCTTTTCACTTTTGAGTGTTTATTTGGTAATAGTATTGTATTCCTACAAAAGACATGTTATTGTGATACAGACGCGCTTGCAGAAAATGTGCGGATGATCTGGATTAGTCTGAAAAGGAGTGGTGAGGTTGCGAGTGCAAATCAAGACGTTCTATTTGGTGCACAAGTTTGTTCGATTTCTGTCTGGGTGCGCTGAAGCTGGAACAGTTAGCTATTTGTGAATAAGTGACATTGATATGAGTTAGTTGTGTTAGTGTATTTGTTTCTTTCGAAGGTCAAGACGTGCGCAAGTGACTTGTCACGTGAGTAGGCCATGTGCAAGGAGGAAATGGTTTGGATCATGATGTGTGAACGCTTGCGCATAGGAGGGTGGTCTAGAGAGCTATACGTGGACAGACACAGTTTCGTCATTATAGTTAATTTGAGTTTGTGTTTGTTTACAAGTTGCAAGCCTTAGGATATAGGTTATTCAGTAAATTGATTATAATTGCCGCAAAGCTTGATATTTCAATACTGAATATTAACTGTTTAATATCTTTTCGGCCATGTTTAACAATTTTAAATTAACGAACATTTTTATTTTCATAATTATGTAAATAATTTACTTCTATTTTTCAAATTTTATTAACTAAACAATAAAACCAACACCCATCAGGTCAAGTGGTTTAATACGCTTGAATCTCCTCAGATGTCTCAAGATCAAGTCTCATCATGTGAGGTCAGTATCGACCATCAAAAAAAGAAAAAAACTAAACAGCAAAAATTGAAATGTAAATAATTCTCATTCCTACAATGCAATTGATTCAAATAAAGTTACTTGATAATAGAAATGAGATTACAGGGAATGACAATATGAATAATTCTCAATCCCATCAAATTTTCTATCCAAACTCTGCCCAATATGATTGTGCTGCAGTGTGATCCTGGTTGTACACAAACATAACACAACCACAAGTAACTACATAATTTCAGCAATCAGCATCATAACCATATCGTCACAGTATATGTTCATTCATTTATATATATGAAAAAATAGTCAGTTGCTCTTTAGTTGAGTGACATAATGGAAGTATGCAGTGCCAAAGAGGTTGAATGTGGAAGAATAATAGGAAGAATTTGCCTCTAGTGTAACGGTAAGGTTAACGGCTAACACATATGTCAATTTCTGGTAAAAAAAACTAAAAGACTGTACCGAATGATATAATCTCAAAACTGTTCCCAGGGTCCAAGTTTCACTTGTCTTCTCTGCATAAGAATTTGATTTGAAATCATACATTGTCTGTGGCATCTCTTTTTGACTCTTCTGCACTCCGTGCAGCAGCTAGCTTCTCTGCGGCTAATCTTTCCTCCAATGCTCGAGCACCCCTTTCTCTGCAAATGTCATAATTACGTTATACAACTGAAATGCGACTATCCATAACAATAAATCACGATTCAAATGAGAGTATTGTTCTAGTCTTAGTTTGACCGTTCTTTTTCAGTCGCAATATGCAGTTTCCAAAATCAAATTACGCTGTGTGAGTGAGGCACATTGAAAATGCTACCCAACTCTTTTCATTTCTATAATGATGAATCATGAACTATGAAATCAAGTTTTGTTTGAAGGATTGTTCTTTTTATTGTTTTGCATTACTTTTATTTAATTTACTAAAATATTTTTATTTCTTATTATAAAATATTGTTAGTGGAAAGACACGAGTTTAACGTGAAACCGTGTGATGCATGGGAACACATTCTAGTAACCACATAAACCAGACCCCACAACAAAACAAACATAATACCAGTTACAAACTATTCATCTCATTTGTCTACTAATATGCCTTTTATGTGGTCAACTTGTAAATGAAAACTACTTCAGCATAATCCACTACGATGTCAGTAAAAAATGTCTCAAAAGAACATCGCCTTTATATATTCTTCAACGGAAAAAATTTCCATTTAAAAACTAAAGACAGAATTTGAAATAGAGAACACTTCGAGTTATATTCACAATACAACTACTAATATTGAATGCTAGCTTGCACACATGAATCTTACCTCCTCCTTGATGCCTCAATGGGATCAGAACCAGGCAAAGGTGCACTTCCCAAGGGGTAATCCTCAGCAGTAGAAGAAGCTTCAGATCTTCCACAAAGCGTCCGATGAAATATTAATGCAATGGGATCAATGACAGATCTGCAAGGCAACCGACACAAGGTTAGAGAGAGAGAGAGAGAGAGAGATGTGTAACCCCAAGCCATTCTAGTTGGAGGCAAGGTTTCCTTTCACTAAGATGAAGGCATGTTAAAAGTTACAACTATAGACTAGGGTCCATTGAACAAGGTGTTCAAACTACATCACTACTTCACTTGCAAAAATGAAACATATATACCTCAGAAATTCAGGGAAGAATGTTGAAAATGCAAATTCATCACTTGGATCACCCTTAAGTTTAGTTTCTGGTTTCCTCTGCCAGTATCTGAGATAAATCCAACTCATGTACGTGCCAAATATAAACGTGGGGAGATACGTTGTTGATTCTTCTGTGAGAAAGCTTACAGCAGCTGCCAGTAATAGTGTGATAGATGGTAACCACTGCAAATTATGAGCAGCACCAGATGTTGTATTAAGCATGCTTTCCTAACTTGCAGAAATCTATATTGACCCAAGCCTGAAGTCAAACCAAAATTGAAAATACTTCGAGAAAATATCAGTACCTTTGCTTTTATTCTTAACAAAGACAGTTCTTGGTCTGGTATAATCTGCTTTATGCCAACCAAGAACCCTGCAAGGACCCCATGGAAGCCAGAAAGAGGCATATAACTAGCATAAAAGAACAGAAAAAGAAAAAGTTTAAATCTGCCAAAACTAGTTATGAAATGAGGCCACAGTCAACGAGGATGAAAATAGAAGGAATGTAATGAGTGGTATGGGAAACCTAAAACTAATTATTACTTCTATCCGAAGAACATAATGGTACTCACAGGAAAGTTTCCTGCCTTGTTATGTAGTACAAGGCAATATCAGTAATAAAAACACATAGAGATGTAAGTAAGTTCACAATAAAGATGAACTTCAAGAACTCCTTAGAACCCCATATGGGTTCAAGCAGCTTTCCAACAAAAAGGAGACCGAGAACACTAGCAACCACCTAGAAAGCCAGTATGATTATCAGTACAATTCTTACAGAACACTGAAAAAAAGGTAAATGATATAATGAGATTAGCTGTGGTAAAATAAAAATTGTCCAGAATAAATTGCATACCCCAAATACTGATTGCTCAATATAGCCAGCAGTCAAGAGGTTCCAACCAAACGGAATGGTCCTACAAGATAAATTTCATACAAAAATAAAGATCTCAACTGGATAGAGTAAATATAGTTATTAAGAACATCATGCTTCATATCAGTCCCTTATCTCAATATTACAAAGGTTAATAAAGCATGGTATAAATTTAAAAGCCATCAAATATACTTAGCACACACAAATACTAATTGCAAGTAAGCTTGGGCAATGAACTCCTCATCAGTATTCAATTTCCAAATAAACAGAAAACAATGCATAGAGAGCAGCGTGTAGACTAGATAAGCAGAACAGCTATACCATGACAGGGCCAAAGGGATGCATTTAAACATCTTGTGAACAAAAGCATTTTGTCGAGACTTTTGATGGAAAATGTGATGAAGTACATGGAGTATGTCTAACACTCCCAAATCCAAGTTACCAAACCATGAATTTTAGTAAGTACATCAACCATGCCATAAATTTAGATCACAAAAAGAGATCAGCTAACTCGACAATAAGGTTAGGATCAAGGATCTAAACAACTACAGTAAAACGTCATTACCTAATTTCGTCCACCTATAATGACATTCACTTCGGGCGTTCCAAAAAACAAATTAAACTGTGATCAAATCAGTGTCTCGGCAGTAGGATCAAATTTTACACGACAGAACCAATTCAACACTCCAATCCCAATCCACAGTCAATAATCAGAGTTCTATAGCACTCCTAACAAAAAATTATACTAGGCCTCAAATCCAGAATAAACAAAGTGCTATTCAAACAAGAGAAATGAAAACCTGGCAGGAATGAGAGCAAGATAGTTAACGGCGGAAGGGAAGATCTGAAGCACGAGGTGTCCGGCGATGAGCACGGCGGCAATCCCCTTGGACAAGCGAGTAAATCCAGAAGTAGCCTGTGCATCAAAAAAACACCATATCATCAGTGATCTGAATTCACGGCCTATAGAAAACAAAACAATGCGATTCGCCTGATTGATCAACGGTCAAAAAACGGAACAATGAATTTGAAGCAATTTCGAGATTCAGAGAGCCGGAAAGAGAGAAGAGATGGTGAGTTGCTTACTCCTGAGAGCAGCGAAGCACTCATGGCGATTTCTGTGTAGTGAGAATTAGAAATGTTGTGTTGAGATTTTAGGACTATTTTAGTTTTTAGTATTAGTTTTGTTGGAGTGATCGTTTGGATAATCGGAATGAGATTTAATTTGGTTTGGTATCTTATCTTAGTCACCAGGGCTTAAAGTTAGGTTCTTAACGCGTAATTGTGACCATTTTTAATTCTTCTTCAACCTCTGTCCTATAAACGTCCAATTACTTTGCTACGAAGATTTCTATTTTATTTATTTACTATTTATTTTTGTATCAAATTGTGTATCAAAGTAAAGTTCACCTAAAGAGACACGGGCGGTGGAAACAGTGAAGTCAAGGATGTGATGATGTAGCACGGTGATCGGTGAGCTATGGTGCAGTAGTTCTGTTGCTCTGTTTTGTTGTTTTTCTTCTTTGT
>JAYMTK010000738.1:0-19602 GCA_036897405.1 Pelargonium myrrhifolium
ATAAAAAAAAGAAGAAAAGTAAAGTAAAATCTCAGGGCTTTATGGTAATTTTCAAAACTTTGCCCCATAATTCGAAACAAACTGTGCCGTCGTTTACTCTGAGCAATGGCTGCACAGTGGCATCCACTGTAAATTTAACAGAAATCCCAAGTAGTTAAAAATTTCGCATCCAATCCAACCACCACAGAGCGAGCTTCGTCGTCGTCGTTATCATCACCATCGTCGTCATATTCTGTAAATTCATCGATCTTCTCTTCAGTTCAACTCCACATTTCCCAGTCTCTCTCCAAATTGCGCCTCAGATCCGATCCCTCCGGCGCCAGATCCGACTCCGGAAACCCTAATGGAGGAAGCGCTGGAGTTGGCGCGTGCTAAGGACACCAAGGAGCGGATGGCCGGCGTGGAGAGGCTTCACCAGCTTCTAGAAGCTTCCAGGAAGAGCCTGAGCTCGTCGGAAGTGACCTCGCTTGTTGATTGCTGCATGGATCTCCTCAAGGACAATAACTTCAGAGTTTCTCAGGGAGCTTTGCAGGCTCTGGCCTCCGCGGCTGTTTTGTCCGGCGAGCATCTGAAGTTGCATTTCAATGCGCTCGTCCCCGCCGTGGTGGAGCGGTTGGGCGATGGCAAGCAGCCTGTTAGGGACGCCGCCAGGCGGCTTTTGCTTACTCTCATGGAGGTACACTTTTGGCGCATGTTGTTTGTTAGAATTTTAGCTATTAAGCGAAGCTCATCTTATATTAGTTTGGTAGCTTACTTTTTGACTCAGTGACTATAATTTTGTTGTGCTTTGGTTTGATTCTAGAGTATTGTTTTATCGAGTCAGGGCTTTGAATTTTGGTCAATTTTTATTAGTAGGTTGTTCACTCAATCCAATTTATGTCGTTCGCATTCAGTTTTTTTTTTTTTTTTTGTTGAGATTTTGCTATTTTAATCTTAAATTTGTGTGCATTTTCATTCTATGTTGAGTGTTGACTGCCTTAAGATTTCTGGTGAATGTTGCATGTTTGCCCATTTGTAGATCACTCTCTTTAAGTTTGATGTGAATGCTATTGTATTCGCAAAAGATATTACTGTGATTGCCTATTGGCGCATGTTGCTGTTGGAGTTTTAGCTCTCAAGTGAAATTATATTAGTTTGGTAGCAATAGTTTTATACTTTTATTGTGCTTTGCTTTGATTCTAGACTATTGTTTTATTGAGTCAGGGCTTTCAATTTTGGTCAATTTTTTTAATAGGTGTTCAATCAATCCAACTTTTTTAGTTCACATTCTGCTTTTTAATGCATTTTGCTAATTTTGCGATTTTAATCTTAGATTTGTGTGCATTTTCAGTCTAAATTGACAGCGTTGAGATTTTTGGTGAATGTTGCATGCTTGCCCATTTGCAGACCACTCTTTCTAAGTTTGATGGAAATGCTATTGTATTCGCAAAAGATATTACTGTTATTGCCTATTTGTCATGAGTCACGTATGACAATCAATTTATAGGTAAACTTCGTAGTTAGACGTTTGAAGCATCATTTGTAGACATGTTTGCGGTTTGTCTTGCCAAAGACGTAGGGTGTGGGCATTTTGTAGTAGATTCAATATTTGTTTTTGAGTTTTGTTGGGCCATTTTCCATCATATTGTTACACTTGCTTTAGTTGTCACCTTTTCTTCCAAGTTTCTTTTGTCTTAATGTAATTAGTTGGTTGCTTTACTTCAAGGTGCAAATTGGAAGTAATAGTTTGTCCAGAATTTTTAAAATAAATGGAATCACGGCATTATTTAGGTTCTAGATTATGCAAAGAAAGGGAGATAGCTAATCAACTGGGAAGGAAACTAAATACTTATGTTTGTGCTTCAGGTTTCCTCTCCAACGATCATTGTTGAAAGAGCTGGGTCTTATGCCTGGACACACAAAAGTTGGCGAGTTCGAGAAGAGTTTGCACGAACTGTTACGTCAGCAATCAGTCTTTTTTCAGCTACCGAACTTCCTCTTCAACGGGCTATTCTTCCTCCTGTATTTTCATTCACTTGGCCACGACTTTTTATTAATTTATTTAATCTTCTTTCTTGATTGAGATAATATTTTAACCTTTTTTTAATTATTATAAATATATTTTGATGACAGATTTTGCAATTGTTAAATGACCCAAACCATAGTGTCAGGGAAGCATCTATATTGTGCATCGAGGTAACTGATACCCGGTTTATGGATATTATTGATTTTTACACTTTAGCTTCTTCATCATATCTATTAATAATAGTGTGGTATATTGGGCTCAGTTATTTTGGGGATATTCAATTTGTCATTATATGCTATGGGGATTTCTCTTTTCCGCTTCAACGGAAATTAATTTGTATTGTTTATTTTTCTCTTGAAGAATTTGATTGTTGTCCTCATTGGTCTTTAGTTTTAAGTTAATAACTAATAGTCAATGGAACTTCTAGGGTTCAATTTTTGAAGATATTTAATATGTTATTTTATATTCGTGAGATTTTTTTTTTCAGCTTAAACAAATGGTAATGCTACCCTCATTACAGTTGATATTTGATGCTGAAAAGAATATAATCTTTGGAGGACTTCAGTTCTAAGTAACTTTATGGAACTACCGTGGTGGAGTTCTATGGTCATATTTAATTTGTCACCCTATGTTCTAGTGAATTATGTTTTCAGCTTATGCAGAATATCATTTGGAGATGACAACTCCATATACATACTTTTTTTTAGAGTTCGATACTTTTGCCATTTTTCAAGAATGATATTTCTCTAGAGTCTAGATGTGTTTTTTGTTTTTGTTATCCTGGTAATAATTTTTTCAGATATCTTGATGAGCTACATTCTGCTGTATTAGTTGACAACATTTGAATGCTATTATTTTGAATGGTTCTTCAATTTTCAGTGCTGCACAGGTCAATTATTCTACAGTGCCACTGGCATTGTACATACATCTAGAATTTGCAAGTCTCGTCTGTACTCTGACTTTGTTTAAGCTGTTCTAGAGTTTTTGTGTTTATCTCATTCATTTTTTTTGGGGGAATGGACCTTTAATCTGATTATTGGTTATTTCCTTTCCAGGAAATGTATACACAGACAGGACCTCAGTTCCGCGATGAACTTCATCGTCATAATCTTCCTTCATATATGGTGAGTATCTTGCTGAGATTTCAGTTGTAGCTACAATGCATGTCTTCGTTTACATTATGAGTTTATCTAAATGATTAATGTTATTTCAAGTCCAAAAAACCAGAAGGAAAGTAATACTCCTTTTATGCGATTGTTGCTAACACAGAACATTTACATTGCAGGTAAAAGATATTAATGCCAGATTAGAGAAAATCGAACCACAAATTCGTTCTTCAGATGGGCATTCTAGTAATTTTACTACTGGCGAGGTGAAGCCTGAAAGCCATAGCAGCAAGAGAAGTAGTCCAAAGGCCAAGACTTCTTCACGGGAATCGTCTCTGTTTGGCGGTTAGTCTGATATGATACAGTGGATTGTTTAGATGCTTACAACTTAGAATTCTACGTATGATATGTTAATTCCATCTGATCAATACTTCAGTAAAATTTCTAAGATGAAATTGTATGCAAAAGGCCGTCTCTCTGTCTATGATAAGTAGTTCCTTCACTCTAGACTTGGAACATTATCTTAATGATCATGTTGCGCACTAGTATCTATATTTTAAAGTGAGATGTACTGTATAGGACTGAATAGTCTAGCCTTTTCTAGTCGTCATCCTCTGTATCTGCTTGGTGTCCATTTGTAGGAGATTAGTTGCATGGATGTTGCAGACAGAAATTACTGGAGTTCTTTATGACCACTTATAACTATGAAGTTTACTTTGTGTATTGAAGGATTAATTAGTGCTTCCTTGCTTTTATCTTCTCGGCCGTACAGGAGATAATGATGTCACTGAGAAACCTGTTGACCCAATTAAAGTGTACTCTGAAAAAGAGCTAATAAGGGAATTTGAGAAGATTGCATCTACACTTGTTCCAGAAAAAGACTGGTCTGTACGTATTGCTGCCATGCAGAGAGTTGAAGGCCTTGTGTATGGAGGTTTGCCCCTCTTCTGTCTCTATGATTGATTATTCTTACACTAGTTTGAATTTTGGTCTCACCTTCTCATCAAATTCATCTGTTGCCATTAATATCTTGCATTTAGGTGCTGTTGACTACCCGTGTTTCCGGGGACTTTTGAAGCAACTTGTTGGCCCACTTACCGTACAATTATCTGATCGGAGGTCTAGTATAGTGAAACAGGTATCGTATCATTTTCAACCATTTCACTTCTATTCTTGGTCTTCGCATTTGCCGTAAAGCGTTCTAGACTGATTCCTAGTTCCTAATTATTGATTATGCTTTTTTCTTTTAATATATAAAAAAAATATTGTGATACTTAATCTGCACCCTCCAACAATGGTTTTTCAACTAGTTATTTGCATTGGTGCTACATGAAAAGTGGCTGGATGGATGACAATTAAGTTGATTGTAATTTTAGGTAGTTCAGTTGATATATGTTTCCCATTTTCTAGACTTGTTTATCTGGCTTTTCTGTATTGAGAACTAATGCTTGTGGAATGATGTCTTTTGCACTTGTTCAGACAGCTGTTGTTCAGCATAAACTTAAGATATTTCAGTTTCCCCTTTTCTGGAACAGTGATTTAGGAAGGTCTTAGATGCCATTGTATTCGTAAATTTACCTTTATTGAATGTTGTGCCAGTTTATTTCTCATACGATGATGTCAAGTCAATTTTCTGAAGCATTACATAAAGAATAAAAGAAGGATATTTACCTAGATGGATAGCAAAGGCAGAACAATTGATTAATAATCTCTTCATAGTCGTGCTGGAAACTTTACATAAGGAGCATTAGGAGTTCAATATTTTTGATAATACTGTAATAGTGAATTAAAAGACTGACTAGATAAGAGAAAAGGCAACTGCGAGCCAAGACATGTTTTCTTTTATGTATTTGTAGTTGGATTGTTTGGAAGGGGTCATTAGGAGATTAGGTGTTGAAAATGTACGTGATAGCGAAGTCCTCAACTTAATTATAGTTAAGTTGACTTGTTGAATTTCAGGCTTGCCACCTATTATGCTTTTTATCGAAGGATCTCTTGGGAGATTTTGAGGCGTGTGCTGAGATGCTCATTCCTGTAAGTTGAACTTCTTCCTAGCTTTTGCAGTCTTATTATTTTCATATATTAGAACCTTAATTTATTCTATGATTTCATATTCAGGCCCTTTTCAAGCTTGTTGTGATTACTGTACTTGTAATTGCAGAATCTGCAGATAACTGCATAAAAACGGTAAACACTTATGATAGTCTTATTTCCTTTACCTTTTATTATTGTTCATGTATACTTCTTTGAGGTACACTTGTTTGACCTTTTCACTCGTTTTTCAGATGTTGCGCAACTGCAAAGTTGCCCGTGTGCTTCCTCGCATAGCTGATAGTGCAAAGAATGACCGGAATGCAATACTTCGTGCAAGGTCTGGTTCTGTCCCTTCTACTTTGGAATGTTACTTACTGTGGTTATTGTTATTTATGTCTTATTCTTTTCCACTTGCATTGCAGGTGTTGTGAGTATGCCTTGTTGATACTAGAATATTGGGCTGATGCACCGGAAATACAGCGCTCAGCTGATCTTTACGAAGATTTAATTAAGTGTTGTGTTGCAGATGCGATGAGTGAGGTATTTTTTTGTTTCAATACTCTGTTGTCTTTTGTGTGGGGATGTGAGTGATTCGTCTATCAGGTTTGACATGCACGTCAGTGTTCACTACATCTATCTGTGCATGCTCACAGAATGGGAATGCAAGAGCTTAGTTTTAGGATTTTACTTTTCTTAAGGCCACTTATTATATGCCAGATGTTCTTAATAAAAGCTTATAAACTCTGCAGGTAAGATCTACTGCCAGAATGTGCTATAGAATGTTTGCAAAAACATGGCCAGAACGATCACGACGCTTATTTCAATGCTTTGATCCTGTTATTCAAAGGGTACGTGTTTTTTCAGTTGTAGATTATGATGTCCACTTCATTTCATTTGTAAATCATGGACTTCAACAACAATTTTTTGTGCAGCTAATAAATGAAGAAGATGGGGGCATTCATAGGCGGCATGCTTCTCCTTCAGTCCGTGATAGAAGTGCACAAATGTCATTTAGCTCTCAGACATCTGCGCATTTGAGTCTACCTGGATATGGAACTTCTGCTATTGTTGCAATGGATAGAAGCTCAAGCGCATCCTCAGGAACATCTCTATCTGCTGGACTCCATCTGTCACACTCAAAGCAAATTGTAAAAGGGACGACTGAGCGAAGTCTTGAAAGTGTATTACATGCAAGCAAGCAGAAGGTCACTGCAATTGAAAGCATGCTTAGGGGTTTGGATATATCTGATAAACAGAATCCCTCTGCTCTCCGATCATCTAGTTTGGATCTAGGTATCGAATGATTTATTTAGTATATGAAGTAATTTAATGGAGTTGTGATAAATCAGTTTGAGTGAACTAGATAATTTTGAATCATTTATGAGCTGCATAATTATTCTCTTATTGATCCTAGTGCAGGAGTTGACCCTCCATCATCTCGTGATCCACCATTCCCTGCTGTTGTGCCGGTGTCAAATCATCTCACAAACTCTAAAATGTTAGATTCAACTACCTCACATACCAATAAAGGTAGTGGCCGCAATGGTGGCTTGGTTTTATCTGATATTATCTCTCAAATTCAAGCTTCCAAAGATTCTAGTCGATTATCCTATCGCAGTAATGTTGCAACTGAGCATTTGTCCACTCATTCATCGTACACAACTAGAAAGTCTTCTGAAGAAAACATTGATGTTAGAGACTCCAGGCGTTTTATGAATTCACACAATGATAGGCAGTATCTGGACACGCTTTACAAGGATGGAAGTCCAAGGGACTCACATAGTAGCTATGTTCCAAATTTTCAGAAGCCACTGTTAAAGAAGCATGCAGCTGGTCGGATGTCTGCTACCAGGAGGAGGAGTTTTGATGATAGCCAGCTGTCACTTGGGGAGATGTCGAGCTGTGTAGAGGGTCCGGCTTCTCTTAACGAAGCTTTAACTGAGGGGCTGAGTTCAAGTTCTGATTGGTCTGCAAGAGTTGCTGCTTTCAATTATCTTCGCTCACTGCCACTACAAGGCCCAAAAGGTATTCAAGAAGTAATCCAGAATTTTGAGAAGGTAATGAAGCTGTTTTTCCAGCACTTGGATGATCCTCACCATAAAGTTGCACAGGCAGCTCTTTCAACTCTTGCTGATATCATTCCATCTTGCCGAAAACCATTTGAGGGTTACATGGAGAGAATCTTACCTCATGTTTTCTCCCGATTAATTGATCCCAAAGAGCTAGTTAGGCAACCTTGTTCCGCGACTTTGGAAATTGTTAGCAAAACTTATAGCGTAGACACTCTTCTACCTGCTTTGCTCAGGTCACTGGATGAACAGCGGTCACCAAAGGCTAAATTGGCGGTGATTGAGTATGCTATCAGTTCGTTTAATAAGCATTCAATGAATTCGGAAGGCTATAGTAATAGTGGAATCCTGAAGTTATGGCTTGCCAAATTGAAACCTTTGGTCTACGATAAAAATACTAAGCTCAAGGAAGCAGCTATTACATGCATAATATCTGTTTTCTCCCATTTTGATTCAACAGCTGTCCTGAATTATATTCTCAGTTTGTCAGTTGAAGAACAGAATTCATTGAGACGGGCCCTTAAGCAGTATACCCCTCGCATAGAAGTTGACCTAATGAACTTTTTGCAGAGCAAGAAAGAGCGACAGCGTACCAAATCGTCTTACGATCCATCTGATGTTGTTGGAACATCTTCTGAGGATGGATACATTGGCATGCCAAAGAAGAGTCATTACTTTGGAAGATATTCTTCTGGTTCCATTGACAGTGATGGCGGCAGGAAGTGGAGTTCTACTCAGGAATCAAGTCTAATGACTGGAAATTTTGGCCAAGGAGTATCTGATGAAAGTCGGGAAAGTTATTATCCAAATTTCGAGAGTGGACCGAAAACTGATGTTCAGAGTTCCAGAAGTAAGGATTTGTCTTACATGGTTGTCAGTTCCACAGGTCAAAATGAGGGATCCTGGCCTAGCCGGTTTGATAATGTGGACAGTAGCGTAAACTTGGAGGGTTTGTCTGCCTCACACTTAGAAAATAATGGTCTGATGGGCTCTGACCATGGAGGGGATGCCGAAGGCATTGGACATGATAATGAAGCTTCATCTAACTTAGACCTCGATCACTTGAAACCTACAGCTGTAAAGGTTAACTCTATGTCTGACTCCATGCCTAGCATCCCTCAAATTCTTCACATGGTGAGTTCTTTTTCATCAAAGTGTTCTTGATTGTAATGAAGAGAAGTTAATTATGAGATGTCGTTAAATTCTTGGACTTTTCCTTCATTTGTATGTAGATTGGTAATGGAATTGATGAAAGCACTTCTGCTAGTAAGCGTAGTGCACTACAACAATTAATTGATACATCTGTGGCTAATGACCGCTCTATTTGGACCAAGGTATGACCAGTTCTCTTCCTCTTTGTTTTTATTTCAAAATCTTTTGAAACAACAATTTGCTTCTCTCGGCATGCATATAAACTTATTTGATGGTAGTAAAAGACTAAAGGATGGTGTTTACTTTTACTTCCTCGACAAATATTAGTTTTCGGTTATCACTCTCTTTGGAACAAGGTTGCAAGATTCATATGTTGCTGCTTCATTTTCATTAACAAAAATGGATATGTTTGTATTCTTATATGTGTTCTTTCTTTATATTATGATCTTTAATGTTGTATTACTACCTAAAAACCATCACTAGATTGTTTTTGTCGGAAGTGGTCTCTTATTTTATTTTTCTTTTTACTAGGTATTTTGAGTACTAATTTACGATAGTTGCATTGTAATATTTGCAGTACTTCAATCAGATTCTTACGATTGTACTAGAGGTGTTGGATGATTCTGATTCATCAATCCGTGAGCTTGCTCTTTCATTGATTTTGGAAATGCTTAAAAATCAGGTATGTTATATTTCTTTTATGTGAATGAGAATGTCTGAAATTATTGGTAAATATGCCTTCTGTTTATTTACTCTATGTTTTGTTAGAGAATTTAAGGGTTTTATTCTTTGTCATGTCATTCTCTCAGAAAGATGCCATGGAAGAGTCTATTGAGATTGTAATTGAGAAACTGCTCCATGTTACAAAAGATATTGCTCCTCAGGTAACCTTTATTTTGGTTTTATTGTTCTTGGCTCTATTCATGGCTTTCCCCCCATATCTCAAATATGTTTTTGTTTCACATTCAGGTTTCAAATGAAGCGGAACATTGCTTGACCATTGTGCTGGCTAATTACGATCCTTTCAGATGTCTAAGTGTAAGTGGTTGCAGAATAATCTCTCTATAGAAGAATCAATATTTTTGTTTTGTAAAGACACCTTAAATACATTCATGCGACAGGTTATTGTCCCTCTATTGGTTACTGAAGATGAGAAGACTCTCGTTACTTGCATAAATTGTTTGACAAAGGTACATTGCTCGAACACATCTGTTCATCCCGTAATGCTGCTTGAGATTATTGACTGGATATTCTGTGATATTGATATTTGTGTTGGGACTTTTTTGGCAGTTTGATATGGAAATCTTTGAACATTCTTTGCCTTAATGTTGCGAGAATCCTGTAAAAAAAAAAAACATTGCGAGAAAATGCTGTTTTAAGTCAGTCCCTAGGTGTTTGATTACTGATTGTTGTCTCTGGTTGACCCTTCCGAGTTCTGACAATCTGACTTGAGTAATTTTATATTTTATGGATTTCTAATTTATCAATATATAAATCTTTTGAAATGCTATCTAGAGCTGACAATATGAGCCTTAACCTGCGGGCACTTGAAATCCGACAAGAACATGATATACCCGATTTTTTTTTTTTTTTGGGCGGGCAATTTGCACCTCTCGCGAACCTGGTTAGGGTTAGGCATTCCTGAACCGGCCCAACCAACCCGAAATCCATTGGCAGCTCTTATGTCTACGACCTTTGTAGTTATTTGTTTATAGTTAATCTTATGTTCAAGTTTAGTTAGTTTTTCATTACTTTCTTTGTTGATTGAACTTTCTTTTTGGTTTATTATTTTCTTCATTGTTTTTATCTAAACATTTCTTCTCCCAAAACATTTGAAGCCGTAATATGTTAGACGTTTTATCAGTGATGTTAATCTTCCCAACAATTCTTTCTTTCATTTCTTAATACCTGTTTTTCGTGTATCAGCTTGTGGGCCGGCTATCGCAGGAGGAATTGATGGCTCAGTTACCCTCATTTTTGCCCGCTCTCTTTGAAGCATTCGGAAACCAGAGTGCAGATGTTCGCAAGGTAACTTTTATATCCTTAAATGCATTTTCTTCAGTTACTTTTCATGTTGTCGAATCTAGTGCCCCAAAATTGTTAATTTGGCGACCCTGGTGTCTTATCCTTTGTGATGCCTATTATATGAAGAATTCAAGAAGGATAAACTACTAAAATGGTTTATGAACTATCAGGACTTGACCAATTTGCTCTTTAAACTAATTTCATGTCAAAACGGTCCCTCAACTATAAAAATTTGACCAAATTAGACTCTGATGATAACATCCATTAGGCATTAGTGTCAAATTTTCTTTAATGCCACGTCAGTGTTACAGTTTTACTGATTTGGGGACCTTATAAAGGAAGTTGAAGCCGGACCATTTTGGTCGCTTTTCATTTGGAGAACCGTTTTTAAATAAGATTATTTCGGGGACCATATTGGTTGGGTCCTGATAGTTTAGGATCATTCTGGTAGTTTTTTCAGTCAAGAATATGTTTTCTAAAACACGAGCCTTGTCCACATGGAAGACAAATGAAAAAAGTTTTCATGGAAGTTTCTTTCTAGTTGGTGACCTAAAAAACAATTTGTGAATCTTTAACTTTGCACTGTACGGAAGATGAACATAAACAAAATAGATGTTTTCATGGAAGTTTTTTATCGAGTTGGTGAACCCCAAGTCATACAAATTAGATCGGGCAATTTGGGACTTGACCTTTGGTCCCACCCGAACGAACCCACACCTCTTTGGTCCCTATCTCAACTTGAATTGCCAGTTCTATCTGTTTGATCCGTTCCTAATTTCGTTGCTCTATCTAAAATATTGGGCGGTTTGTACAGACTGTTGTGTTCTGTCTGGTGGATATCTACATCATGCTCGGGAAAGCATTCTTGCCATACTTGGAAGGGCTCAACAGCACGCAGTTGCGTCTGGTGACTATATATGCTAACCGTATCTCACAAGCCCGAACAGGTACTACTATAGATACCAACTAATAACACCTTCGATATCATCTTGGGTGTTCAAGTCTTTTTCTTTATTTTTCCTCGTGGCTTTATTCATTGTTTGTGTAATTTGTATATTCGTGTGAATGCAATTTCAAGAGTGCCTTTTGTTTCGCGGTATTATTTTATTTTTTGAACTGTGTGGTTTGCTATGCATGGAGTGGTAAAGAAAAGAGTGCAGTAGTGAGGGAGGATCCGACATTGTAATATACATTGTTATCACTATATTCCTTTTATATGGAAAGAAGAAGTTCCGGGTTTGCTAATGGTTGTGTTGATGTTGCGAATTCGGATTCTATTGGCTAGAGTTAAAGAAAGGTTGTGAAATAAATGCATGGGAATTTGTTTTTGTGACGTGTTGAAAGTTGAATATTTTGTTAAATGGGTTAACTTGAATTCAATCTGATTATTAAACAGGTTGAATTACACGACTTGACCAACAAATTTAAGTCGTAGGACATGATTGACATAAATAAATTATCAATGTGGAGTTGTGTTGTTGAAATACCTTAATCACAATTTTTGTAAGTTCAATGGCGCACCAAATCAAAATCTTAAATATGAGTATAATCTAAAAGTCCGTGTAAATCCAAGGAAAATCATTTTACACTTAAAATATTTTTAAATAGTCTTTGTCCATTTTTATCATTTTAACATTTTTTTTTGAGACGAGGACGCAAAAACACCACTTCATTAACGAAGAAACAAAAGATTGAATGTAAATACAACAATTTTATCTACCTCAGATAGATCAACACAAATATTGTCACCACAAACTCGTGTTGCTGGACGCGCAACGCCCCTCCAACGGTATTATTTTTAGGCTTGTTTCTGTTTCCAGGCCCATATAGAGATTGGATTCGATTATTTGGTCTTTTTTGGCCCATAACTCATTATTGCCTAAGGGACATATATGTAATTTTGCTCTCACAATTTTTTTATTTTAATATTAATTATTTTTGAAAAATGTTTCATTTTGAACTTCAGATTGGTCCCTGCTCGATTTCTATTTCAGTTTGTTTTTTAAGCTATCCATATAGTTTCTATTCGGTCTTTAAACTGGTACAATCTGTATTAGTGTCATCAAATTAGACCGATGCAGCTTTTTTTTGTTATAACATAGCAATCACATGGTGTTTACTAAATTACAAATGATGCAACTTTATATGAAAAAAATGATATAATTACTAGACTATATTGGACAAAATTAACGTGACTATCAAATTTTTTAATTAAAACAATTTTGTTCTAAATTAGTTTTATTGGTAAATTTAATTAACTTAAACGTAATGTGGTCGTCATAACGTCAACAAAAAGAAACTTCAGAAAAATTGTCACGTCAGCATAATTTGACAACATCAATATCAATTGGACAAATTCAAATCAAAATAACATATCTCGAGGCCAAATTGAAACAATAAAAATAGTTTGAGGATCAAATTGAAATAAAAATAAAGTTAGGCACAAATTTGAAACGAAAAAATATATTTGGGGGACCAAAATGTAACATTTTTCTCTATACATTGCCAAGCTCAAAGCAGAGCACAAAGAGCCTAACTTGTTCCCAAAGACACTATCGATACTCCAAATATCTCTCTCTCGCTCTCTCGGAGGCTAAGAATCGGACTGTGAAATCATGGGTCAAGGCAGTCCCGGAGGGATGGGTCGGCAAGGCATGCCCGGCGACCGGAAGCAGGACGGCGCCGACAAGAAGGAGAAGAAGTTCGAGCCGCCGCCGGCGCCTTCCCGTGTCGGCCGGAAGCAGCGGAAGCAGAAGGGCCCGGAGGCGGCGGCTCGGCTCCCGACGGTGACTCCGCACAGCAAGTGCAAGCTGAGGCTGCTCAAGCTTGAGCGAATCAAGGACTATTTGCTCATGGAGGAGGAGTTCGTGGCGAATCAGGAGAGGCTCAAGCCGCAGGAGGAGAAGGCCGAGGAGGACAGATCCAAGGTCGATGACTTGAGAGGAACTCCTATGAGCGTCGGGAACTTGGAGGAGCTGATCGATGAGAATCACGCCATTGTTTCGTCCTCGGTTGGGCCTGAGTACTATGTGGGAATCTTGTCGTTTGTTGATAAGGATCAGCTCGAACCCGGCTGCGCCATTTTGATGCACAATAAGGTATGGGGATTTTAGGGTTTGTTTCGATTTTCTGTAATTGGAGTTTGATTTTTAGGGGTTTTTTTGGAATCTGCTTGATGTGGTTAGTTTTGGGGTTGAGTAATTTAGGGCATGGTTTTAGTGTTCGGTTTGGAGATTTAGGGTTTGAAATGTGGGTTTGATGGCGAATTTGAGGTCCTATTTAGTATTTGAAGGTCTATCTTTTCTGGGTTTAGGATTGAGTAAGTGTTTGTGGGTTGCGATTTGGGTGAAAGTTGAGAACTTTGCTAGTTCTGTCTGCCCAGAAGAATTTAGAAATTTAGAATAAGATAATGATGGAAAATAGAGGACATTCGTTAGTTGTTTTAATTTATTGGTGATTAGGTTGTTTGTTCTTTCTTCTTCTAGGTGTAAAGAAGATGCATATACGAGTTTAAGGTTTTGAAACATAATTAAGAATTGTGATCATATATTTTTTCATTGTGCTGATTCTAGTAATCAGAATTCTACTAAATGTTAGATTGGATATGTTGACCTTTGATTGTTGTGATAGTTCCCGAGTGACGTGTCTGGTGGTGAGTTTTCTACATATGACATCTCCTCCCACAAATAGAATTAGATTACTGTGTTTTGATAGTTGGGGTTCTCTGATATGATGGGGGAGAGAAATTTTATAAGTTGATTTTATAATTTGGTTCATATATTCATGTACAAAATCTCACCGCCAACAAGTCCCCTCGTTCTCTTTTCTTTATTTGTGTGCAATTAAGGAGTTTAAATTCTTGGGTGTTAGTAGTATTACTCAGAGAACTCATTATTGCAACATGTGAGAGAGACGTCTAACAGTGCTTATTCATGTGTAGCATTTCAGAAAGAGATGATTCCATTGTTTTTTGCTCGTATAAGTACGGTTTTCTGTAATAATTTTCTGTTTGAGGGGTAATCTAACGGAAACACCAAAAAATGCTTCCAAACTATTTTAGGCATTTTGTTCCACATGTATATTTGCTGAGTGTGTTTTATCTTTTTCACGTTCTTTCTGGTTCACTGTTAGGTTCTTTCTGTGGTTGGGCTTCTTCAAGATGAAGTTGACCCCATGGTGTCAGTGATGAAGGTTGAGAAGGCTCCACTTGAATCATATGCAGATATTGGTGGTTTAGATGCCCAGATTCAGGAGATTAAAGAAGCGGTTGAGCTTCCTCTAACACACCCTGAACTATATGAAGACATCGGTATCAAGCCTCCCAAGGGGGTCATATTGTATGGAGAACCTGGAACAGGGAAAACCTTACTTGCCAAGGTATATACACTTTTTTTAACATTTAACCTGTATATGTGACGTGTCATACATGCTTTCGATGCCATCTCTTAAGCTAATGTTGTGCATCCAAAGTTAATTTGATTGTATTTAAGACAATTTAATGCATGTAGTTGTTGTCTACTCTTAGTTTCGTTCATCGCATTGGTTTTTAGCTAAAAAGTTTCAATCATGCCATTTTGAAACATGCACAGAGAGGGTTGCTTTAGGTCATGCATGAAAATTCTTGGAGCTGAGTTTCATGAGTGTTGTGCTCTTTCCCACACGACACTTCATGCTTGGTTTGAAACACATTACTGCTTGAAAGCTGTTTTGAGCTCATGAGCCTTGATTTTTTGTTCTTCCAGGCAGTAGCCAATTCTACCTCGGCAACTTTCTTGCGAGTTGTTGGTAGTGAGTTAATTCAAAAGTATCTGGGAGATGGTCCAAAACTAGTGAGGGAGCTATTCAGAGTTGCTGATGATCTCTCACCTTCAATTGTCTTTATCGATGAAATTGATGCAGTTGGTACAAAGAGGTGAGTGATTGATTATTAATGGTGGATTAGAATTGGTAATTCGGGTATCATTCATTTTTTTTCCTGGGTTTGCTTTGAAAAGATCTAACCCGCACTCGAAAATGAATTGGTTCTAATTTATGCGATCCAAACCTGAAAAAAATGTGGGTCGGGTTTTGGGTTCCGAGCTATTATCAGGTTTGTGTTTCTGATTAAACGTGTCTTGCAGGTACGATGCTCATTCAGGCGGCGAACGTGAAATACAGAGGACTATGTTGGAACTGCTGAACCAGTTAGATGGGTTTGATTCAAGAGGAGACGTTAAAGTAATTCTCGCAACAAACAGAATTGAAAGTCTAGATCCTGCCTTGCTCCGACCTGGACGAATAGACAGAAAAATTGAATTTCCTCTTCCTGATATCAAGACAAGGAGGCGCATTTTCCAGGTATATCATTTGGCACGATTCCACATCACGTCCATCCTTTCTTTCTCAGTGATAATGCTCTAAATCTTTGACATTTTGCTTCATTATTAACATCTATCTGCAATCAGATACACACATCTAGGATGACGCTGGCTGATGATGTCAATCTTGAAGAATTTGTAATGACTAAAGACGAGTTCTCAGGAGCTGATATCAAGGCCATCTGCACAGAAGCCGGTCTGCTTGCTTTAAGAGAGCGAAGGATGAAGGTGAGATTGTCGCTCGGGTTCTCAACTTCAGTTTTTTAATATGTCTTTTCCTATTCTTTTAACTTAATCCAAACTAGGGGTGGCAATTTGTGTTCACAGGTCGTGTTGAAAATATAGTATTCTGTTAAATGTCTCAACCCGAACACGACTGATTATTAAACGGGTTGAGCTATACGACTCAAACACAATCCATTTATTAGTGTGCTGACACGACAAGCTCAACACATTTAAATAGTTTGGTTTAAAATTACCTTACACGAGTAGATAAATAGGCTCGAATTTGCCTGACCCAACTTTAGTCGACATATTTAATCTATGTGGGTCATTTATGACGCTATGAGTTCAAAAAATTACAATTTTTATCGTCAAATGGTTCATTAAGTATGTGGGTTATTAAATGTGTCAAACGGCTAAACGATTTGGGTTAGTCGACACGAACATAATTAAGCTGAATACAAATCCACTTAAATTCATGGTGTGTTCATGTCGAGTCCCATGTAATGACCCAGATTGTGAACCCTAATCCAAACTATATAGTTTTGCGCTTTACACTAGTCAGTTTAAAAGGATTGAATCGCTCAAACTTAGATGAGCCTAACTCGCTTCCATTTTGCTCAAAAAATATGCATTTTCTACTCCGAACACGATATTAGCATTAGCTAATGTGTTGATTGGTGAAATTGTGTGTTTCAGGTGACTCATGCAGACTTTAAGAAGGCAAAAGAGAAGGTCATGTACAAGAAGAAAGAAGGGGTGCCAGAAGGACTTTACATGTGAAAACCCTATAGATTTGGATTTCAATCTCTTCTGGTTATTGCATTTCAAGCTGTTGAAACACATTGATTTCCAGTTTCTGTTTTGTTATACTATCTTTTTCTTATAACTAAAGTACTCTCAATTCACACCATATCATGGTTTTTTTCACTTCTCATCTTGGAATATGGGTTGTGATATCATACATATCAGATAGTATCTTCTTTTACTCTGTTGGCTGTGATAATAAAATTGCAGTGATTAGAACTTTAAGATAAAGAGTTTCTATGTAGAAATGAGATTTAAGAACATAAATTTCGAAAATAAGAACATTCTCAGTACTTATCATCGTGGGTATTGCTCTCATGATTAACGATGTTTGATATAGAGTTAGAGGACTTGGCTAACACACGAGCTGTTATATTTGTAGACCTTAGCATTCTCATATTTGTTTGTACGTCACTGTTAAATGTTGTTTGATCAACATGAAACACGTCTAGCCTGACCAAATGTCTTGACCAAATTACTCAACTCAATTAAACGTCTCATATATAGAGATTCTCGACTAACCTAACTTCCGTCTCTCCCAACCATGAACACCGCTCACCACACCTACATCAACCCATAGAATCTCAAACTATCGACAATACTCTAAGTCATCCTGACCACATGCCTTGACCAAATTACTCAACTCAATTAAGCGTCTCACAGATAGACATTCTCGACTAACCTAACTTCCGTCTCTCCCAACCATAAACACCGCTCACCACACCTACATCAACCCATAGAATCTCAAACCATCGACAATGCTCTAAGTCATCCTGATAAGGCAAAAAGTACGCCATGGCCCATGTATATATTAAGCTTGATGAGACCTTGAGGAGGTTGATGCCTTTGCTTAGTTGTGAGTAGCACCCCAACACTCTACTCGTAACAAATTCTATTCGGCCTCCAACTAACTCCTCTATGTGATGGTCGAGATGGCCCCATGTCTGCTATCGTAATTTTCGTTTTCATTTGAGATTTTTTTCAATATCATTAAAGAAAACTACTCTAATACCAATTTAACGGTTTTCACTTTCAGTTAAGAACCTAAACTATTTTTCAAGTCAACCAACTCCTCAAACTTTCAAATTCCTAAGATGTAACTAACACTGTTAAGTTAAAATAGTAAAAAGACCAATCTACTCGTGTACATATACGCTCCAATGTTTTGAGAAATCCGGCATAGCAACAAAATAAAAAAGGGTTAATTGCAATTTCATACTATGTACTATATCCCATTTGCAATTCACTACCTTCAATTGCCAAATTAACTTTTTACTACCCTGTACTTTCATTCCGTTAACAAATAGGTCCGTCGTCCAAGAAATTTAACAAAAAACACTTTTTTGGCTGTCATGTGCATTGCATGCGGATAATTTTTTTTATAAATGACAAAATTGCCCTTCATAGTTCTAACATTTCACTACCCTGTACTTCATATTTCTCCCATTTCACTATCCTGTAACCACCATCTCCGTCGTCTTCTGCCAGAGGTAGTGAATGAGTATTTTTCATCTTTTACCTATTTAACAGACGAAAGTTTAACGGCATAGCTATGTGCAACAATCTAGAAAGTACAAAGTAGTAAAAAATTAATTTGATAATTTAATTTAGTGAACTGCAAAAATGTGTAATACATAATATTAAACGGTAATTAACCCAAATAAAAATACAAACCCGGATATTTAGCAAAACAGCCCCATGGTTTCTTTATTGTCTTCTTCGGCTGATTAGTAACAAAATAGCAAAAACTAAAAAGCAACCGTTGTTTAGGGTTTGAGAGTAAGCGAAGAGAGTGAGGAAAGAGCACCGTTTTCCGTTCACTCTCCGGTCTGTTCCGGCGGAGTTGCCGACGGTGAGAGATTAAAGACGAAGTTAGAGCTCCGCTGTTTCAATTTCCCCATCTTTTGTGAACCTAATTAAAGGCAAGAAGTAGTAATTATATATATATATATATATATATATATTATTTTGTTTGCTTATAAATTACTGTTTTTTTTTTTTGGCTAAATACCATAAATTAGTTCTGTGATTTTGTTCTTACGTTAAATTGAATCAAATTCTCTGTTTCATTTGTTGTATAATTACTGTATCTGAAGGTTTTACATGAAAATTGTGTAATTCATGGATTTAAGTGCAAACTAAACTTTCAGTTGCTCTGATTTTGCTGGTGTTGCTTCTTAAACAATGGTTTGGACTGCGGAACGTAGGTAGATTAATGATTTTGTAGGGAAAAGTGAGAGGATTCAGTTAGAAGACACTAAATGGGTAGGGGCAGGGCAGACCTAAAATAAGATGGAAAGAAGTAGAGAGGCATTGTGTGATAGCATTGAATAGGGTAAAGTGGAGGAGGAGCATACGGGCTGAAGATCCCGAATAGTTTTGCTAAAGGAATCGTGTAGTTGACCCCAACATTGTTCGGGAAATGGCGTAGTGGTGATGGTTGCTGTCCGGGAAATGGTGTAATTTTGGTAAAGATCCCAGATAGGTTTGCTAAAGGATTCATGTAGTCGGGACATTGTTCGGGAATTGGCTTGGTGGTGGTTATTGTTGTTATTTTGCTAAAGGATTCATGTATTCGACCCAACATTGTTCGGGAAATGGCGTAGTGGTGGTGGTTTCTAAAGATCCCAAATAGTTTTGCTAAAGGATTCATGTAGTTGACCTTAACATTGTTTGGGAAATGGCTTGGCGGTGGTTATTGTTGTTGTAATTTTGCTAAAGGATTCATGTAGCCGACCTTAACATTGTTCGGGAAATAGTTTGGTGGTGGTTATTGTTGTTGTAATTTTGCTAAAGGATTCATGTAGTCGACCCCAACATATTTC
>JAYMTK010000739.1:0-19581 GCA_036897405.1 Pelargonium myrrhifolium
GGGTATTTATAGGCTTTACCGAAGGAGGGCACGCGTCGCTCTCTAGCAGGCTTTTGCTTTTTGTTCCACCTCTGAGGTCCACTTGCGGGACCCCTTCTCTGTCGATTGGTCCCCAGGATCGTAACCTTGGGGCTTCAGCGCTGGTCCCCTTGTCTCACATACCCTGTCTGAGAGCCTATGGTGATCGTTGGACGTACCCACGCGACATGCATGAGACATCTTCCTGGACCTTGGCATGGTGATGGGATGTCCGTTGGACCAATCTAAGACGCCTTGGATTTTCCTGACGAGGCACTTTAGCGGACTCGTCCGTCAAGCCTGACTCCTTGACTCCCATCGCTAGAGCCGTTAAACCTGCTAACAGGGGTTGCTCATGTGCCACGTGTCAACCTCTGATTGGGTCTTCCTTTTATGATTTTTTTGGGTAGCATAAGTTGCCCCCTACTAAGAGCGCCATAGGTTCATCTCGGTCGCTTGGAGTAATCGATTTTCCTTCTCTTGGGTCTCCCCGTCGCATGATGGGCTTCTGGGGACTTTGAGTTTGTTATGGTCCGTATCCGTGTCTTTCTTGGGTCCCGGGAGGCATCACGTGACCTGGGCTAGTGGATGAAGTTCTTAGCTCAGTAGACTCACGTGTTGGGCCCTTGGACCTATCTTGGAGGCGATACAACGCGTTTTTCTATTGTCACGCGCTTCGAGAGGCACAAGAAGCTTATTGAGCAAGGTTGTGTGAGTAGAGCCCCAACGCATGATGGCGTTCTGAAGTCGCGCCCGAGTTTTGCCACGTGTCGGATAAGTCTTGAGCCTCTTTGTCTCCTGGCCGTTGATTTCCTACGTCCCATCACATTTAAGTTTCACTTTTTAAGCGATCTGAGATGTCACTCTGGGATTGGTGGGCTCGTCGCGTGCGTTGGGCGTGTTTGAAACATTAAGTCACGCTTCCTCTCCAACCTTTGATCTTCTTAGGCTTCTGCTGGCTTGATCTCTTCTATAAATACCCTCGATCCTTCTTCTCCAATCTTCACTTAATTCCTACAGAGTTCACCGAGAGAGAGAAATAGGGTTTAGAGATCTTGCTGAGAAGACCTTCTTTCACTTCCCACGCTTGTCGGTACCGCTGTTTTTTCATCCTCCGCTCCTTGTGCGAGGTCCGCTTCCTTCTTTCTATCATCTTTCTGAGTCGATTTAGGGTTTCTGCTCCTTTTGCTCTTCATGTTTTCTGCGTTCTGGTTTTGCATGTTCGTTATTCCGTCTTTGGCTTTTAGGATTTGTGCTCCTTTTGAGTTTAGGGCTTTCTGTCAGAAGAGGTGATCTCCTTTTTGGCGGGAAATTTTGCATTTTTGAAAGCGTTGCTCGTTCTGACTTAGGGCTTTGTTTTCTCGGTCTTCGGTTGATGAGGTCGCCGTCGTTTGGGCCTCCATTTGCGTGTCCGATGGTCCTGTGGGAGATTTTACCCTAGGCGTTGGGGTTTTGATTAAAAACCCTTCCATGCCTAGGTCTCCAATCTTTTGAGGGCTCTGTGTGGATTGTGGGCCCCCTCTTTGGCTGGGCACCCCTTTTTTTTCTGATCGGAGTCCTCTGTGAGCTTTCCAAACTGCCGACCCTTGTTTTTTGGGGTTTTTGCAGGTGATCTCCTGGAGTCGCTATCGCTGCTTTCCTACCTTCGTGTTGGTGAATCATGTTTTGGATCGCGCTATTCGCCGTTATGTCCGCGAGGTCGTTCTTCTATTGGACCTTCTGTTTTGTCCTGGGGGAGCGAAAAGTGGGGGTCTTTATCTTCCTGAGTCGCGTCCCTGGAGTGAGCTTTTTTTACTGCTTTGTTGTAGTTAGGATGTAGATAGGCTTTCTCTGGATGTACCTTTTGTAATCCTGTAGATCATTTTGCCGGAGGAGCTTTTTTTATTTTGCTTTGTGGTGAACTTTTTTTAAATGGTTGTGAGTAGCTTTTCCACTTGTTGAAAGTTGGCTTTTGGACTGTGTCTGTCCCTTTTGCATGTCTGGTTGTTGATCTCTTTTATTTTCGTAAATTTCCTCTTTCGGGATCTATTTCCCCTATTTCTGCTTCAGATTTTTGTAGTTGTATGTCCCCTGAGCGTTGCCCAGGGCCTCGACCCCTTGGTCCTCTTCGCTATTGGCTCCCAAGTGCAGCACAAGAATTTTAAACTTGTTTGTATTTCACTCAAAGGTTTCTGATCCCCTGTCCCCAAGTCATATCCTTGGGGACCTTGGGACTTTGTCGCCATTTGAGTTCTGTACTTGTTTTGTCTTGCCCAAAGGTTTCTGGTCCCATGTCCCCGAGACTTATCCTTGGGGACCTTGGGACTTTGGCGCCCTTTGGGTCCTGTACTTTTTTTGCTTCACTCAAAGGTTCTTGGTCCCCTATCCCCAAGGCTTATCCTTGGGAACCTTGAGACTTTGGCGGCTTTTGAGTTATGCACTTGGGGCGTCTTTCGCTTCTCGGGTCCCAGATCCTTGGTCCCGAGGCTTATCCTTGGGGACTTGGGAGCCCGGGGTCCCTCGATACTCCGTTCTTCATGCACTTATTCCCTCAGTCTTATTGCGTCTGGTACTGATATCATCATTTTTTTTTTGTTTCTAGGTGTGACTCATCTTGAGTAGAAGTGCCCCTTCCAGTTCTCAGAGGCGTGCCTCCGACACACCTCCTTCTAACAAGTCTACGCGTGAGCCTGCTGGTTCTTCTTTTGCCGCTGGTGGCGGTGCTGCTTCCAGACCTCCTCGTTCCAAGTCCGTGCCTTCTTCTGCCGATAAGGGGAAGGGGGCAGTGTTCGAGAGGTCCCGGGACTCTGAGTCTCGGAGGCCTTGGGAAGGTTCGCTCCTTATCATGGCTCGCCTCGCCGCTGGGGGACCTCCATTTTCCGCCACCCGGAGTGTTGTTGCTCGGGGATTTTGTCCCCCTTACCCAATTTTCGAGGATCTTGAGGCGCAAGGACCAATCATCACATTGCTTTTCAAGAAGGACCTTACCGAGGCTCCTCGAGGTCGCTACTACCATTATGCCATTCCCAATGATCCTCCAGAGGGCTTGCCTACTCTATCGGGCTCTCTCGAGAGGTTGCGTTTTACCACCAATCTCACGCATGACATGGTCGACATGTTGTTTTCCAACCTTCAAGTTAACCGTGCCAACTTCAGGGTTCGGGTTCCCTCCCATCCCTCAGAGCTGCCAAATCCGGACGAAATGGTGGCCAACTGGGCTTACTTTGAGAACGGGTTGACCCTTCCCATTGACCCTTTTGTGGAGGATATGGTCACCTATATGGAGACTACTTTTAAGAGGCTCCAACCTGATGATCTCCAGAAGATGGTTATTTTTGCCGCCACCTGCAAGCTTTTGGGAAGGGACCCTTCTGTTGGCTCCATGCTCCACGTCTTTACTGTTTACACTCGGGGGGCCGTGGCCAGTCTCAAATGGAGGTCCGGGAAGCGTCGCGTTTATGACAACCTCTCGGTCAACCATGTCCTGGTTTCTGGAACAAAAATCTATTTGAGGTCCCAAGGAAGGATGGTGCGTTCCCCGTGTCCCCACTACTCCAGGGAAAACTGGTTGGAAAGTTGGAAAATTACTAACGAAAACTAACGGTAAACACCATTTTGACACCATAATAGAAAGTTTATAGGACATTTTAGATTAAAAATACAAACATCGAACTGAATCCACACACAAAAATTTAAAATCTAAATTGAGAGTTATATCTATCAGGTTCTCTCAAATTCTAAACTAGAAAGAGGAGAGAGCAATAAAAATGGGGTGAAGAAAGATGAGGTAGGTCTATTGAGGTTGAGGGCAGGGTTAGTGTGAAACGCAAAACACGTGTCGTTTTAGCTGTCCTAAAATCCCATTCCAACTTGGTTTCCTTTCCTCCACTCTATCGGGTCTCTCTCTTGTTGCCTTCCTTCACTTTCCCTTATTTTCTCGCAAAAATCTCTCTCAATTCTCCGCCACCATGGACCTCTCTCTCGTCGCCGATCCGGTTTCAGCTGCCGCCAATCGAGGCCTAGGCTTCTCTAAATTCGCCTCCACCAACCACCACCTCTGCCTCGTCGATTCTTCTTCCTCCGATCTATACTCCAGCGCTTCCGCCGTCGTTCAGATCTCCGCCGCGATTTTCAATTCCGTCGCTCGCCCTCCGGTGAAGCCCAAGCCCAATCGAGTCGCACGCCGCTCGATCCTTAAGAGGAAGCAGCGCCCCAAGAGGAGATCCTCTGATGAGGACTCTGGCGGCGACTCCGGCGACGGGGAAGACGACAGCTTCTTCGGTGGTTTCGGAGGAGACGGCGGCGGATACTTCGGTGGCGGTGGCGGTGGTGGCAGGGGTTGGAATTACGACGGATTCGGAGGGCAAAGTTGGAATGATGACGACGACGACTCGTTCTCGCTGTTCAATTCGAGTCCGGCATGTGATTGGCTTTACGAGTTTGTATTCTGGATTGTGGTTCCCAGTTGCACGCACTTCGCATTCAAGAGGCTTGCTCGGATTCTGGCTGATGGAAGTGGAAATGCGGGGAGGGATTAGCTTCCCACTCATTCGGTACTCTTCTATATCAGCAACGTAATTGCTGTTTTCAATAACATTGTGCCCATCTCTCTCTTAACTCTCTCTTATTATTCTATGTACATCTTGTATATATTCTCATTGTTTCTATATACTTATAGATATGTTTCAATTGATGCTTATGTTTCTTGCTGTTCCGGGTTCTAGATTGATCTTCAATTCTGATGTTTATTCAGCTTGTGCAAACACTGCATTTGTGACCTTTATTATGTTCATATTGCTAATTGTTGCTAAATTAGGGATTATGAACGATGAGCATTTCAACTTTCACATTGTAGAAATAAGTTAACAGTAGAGGCATTTGCGAGAAGAGGACTTAGTATGGCACTCTTTTCCCTTTTTTATGTTGACTCGCCTCTGTATTGTGAACTGAACCCTGAGCGGTAGTGTGTTTTTGTTTTTGGTAGGTGAATAGACTATATGCCACTTCAATGTGAAATGGTGCTCTGTTTAATCTTTAATTGGTATCTATAATAATTATTTATTAGGCTGATTACAGTATTTATGAGAAATGTGCTCATTCACAATTCCTCAAGCCTGTTTTTCTATATAATTATGTTAACAGAATGCACTCTTTATTGGTTGGGTGAATAGACTAGGTTGCTTAGATGCAAAATGGTGATTATGGTGCTACTTGTTTCAGTGTTTGTGAAAAATGTATGTACAGTTATAAGGTTTTTGTAGTATGTGCACTAGGCTATTTCAATGTGAAAATATGTGTTGTTTTCTTATGTTGCTATCTATAGTTATATAAGATTGATGAAGTTTCTTTGACAACAGTATATGCAGTTGCTATTTTAATGAATGGTGTTACAATTTTGGTATTGCTTGTTACAGATAATTCTCCCTTTTTTACCTTAATTATGTATGGGATAACAGAGGTTTATTGATCGTGGTTAGATAGTTGAAGGGTGTAAACTTAGCTACAGTTGGTCCTGCAGGTGTAGTATTGAAAGATTGAAGTAATTGTGGTTCATGTACAATATGAAATGAACCCAGAGAAAGATCTTCAATAATAAAGAGACAGTTCCTATTGGTTGTGCATATGGTCCCTATACACAAAGGTGGTTTTGTAGTTTCAAACCTTATGTGGTGTAGAAGTAGAACCAACATTAAGCACATAGTCAAATTCCCCATCACTCATGTGCTGGATGCCCATGGAGGATGGGCGTAGATATAGGTTTATGATCAGTTTAGTAAAATGAAATAGAAAGAAAAAGAAAATGTTGTTTTATTTTACTTTGAAGTGAGTTTAAGCGGGTTTAATACTATATATAGGTCTATGTAGAGCTGTATTTCGTTTAAACTTCCTGTGGAGGTAGGGACTTGCAAGAAGGAATCTAGATTTCAGATTGTGAACCAAAACTAGAGTTAGGGCTCCAGAATGATAGTAATTCAAACAATA
Organism: Pelargonium myrrhifolium; assembly: GCA_036897405.1. Classification (NCBI taxonomy): domain Eukaryota; kingdom Viridiplantae; phylum Streptophyta; class Magnoliopsida; order Geraniales; family Geraniaceae; genus Pelargonium; species Pelargonium myrrhifolium. Next base: position 5,980 of record JAYMTK010000739.1, read on the forward strand.
TGGAAAATAATATATATAGCTTTCTTATTACAAAATAAATTCTTGTGCTGTCTTAGTTCTCCAATATAGTTTACTTATTATCATTTGCTTTTATTTAGTGTAAAGTAAAATAATAAAATTTTATCTACATAGTCGTATGGCACAATCTTATTTGGCTAGTCTGCGGAATTCACTAACTTCAAACACTCCAACTCCGGCAGCTTTTGTGGCTTTAGTTCTTCCGGCCATCAGAGTACATCTCACTGTCTTTGGATGATGATGAGCAGTAGCAAAGCAGATTTGGAAGCAGAAGAGGATTGTTTGAAGACTGACAATACATTTAAAATTATTATTCGTTATATTTGAACTACAATTAGTTAGATTTGACTCTTCTATTTTCTGATTATAAGTAATTGAATCAATTTTAGAAATACTCAGAAAGTAAATTTGAATAAATATGAACAAATAAAAGTATAGAAACTAAATTGATTTTAGATCCTTTTCGGTTTTTTTTTTTTGTCTGTGGTCTTAGTATATGAAGAGATGGGATTTCTGGAAAGTGGGTTTTATTAGTAACTTGCTAGTTTTATGATTATCTTGCTTGATATTAGTAATAATATACTAAGGCTTGTTGGCTTCAGAGATTGTCTGTTGGAGTTGTCTAGTAGCGAATTTGGAATATGCATAATTTATTGTTCATCTCCTTGTGGAAGGTACTAACTAGGGTATCCAAAGTTATGAATTTTTTGAGTGTTCGTGGGTGTACCGAGGAAGGACCCTAGTTATCATCTAGACATACTAAGCTTCCCTTATTGTGGAATTATTCTCTTCTCAAAGTATTACAAAGCTTTAGAAAGGCCGTATTATTAAGAGGGCAAGAAAGTGATAGGCTGGAAAGGGGGATGAGCCTTTGCATGGTCATACATGGGCGCGGAATAAGAAAGGAAAAGGAGGTGACACGCGACAAGTTACATTACATGGGCATGTGCCTATCTTGTACGGTTTCAACATTATTCAAAATTTATTATCATGCTAAACATGCCAACTTGAATCCGGGCTGTTTATTAAACAGGGTTTGAACACGTCATGTTTATGAGCAGGTTGGCACGAAATGATATGGTTTATACGTTTAAACAATTTAGTTGATGATGACCCGACATGACTAAGCATATGTGACATGTTTAGTTTATATGGGTTATACACGATATGTTTTAAAAATTACATTTTATTGTTAAATGGGTGGGTCAATAACGGGTTACTCCATCCATTTAATTAAATGGGTTAGGACAGATAAACGTGTTCAACCCGATTATTAAACGGATTGAGATAGTTAACATAAATCTGATTATACTAAACTTAAATTTTGTGCCTTCCACTCATTGCATGATTGTGCATTTACTTTTAATAAGCTTTTGTCATCTGTACTTCTACTTTAACATTTCCAACAAGTAGGATTTCAGATTTTTCAAACTAACAGAAGCAATGTTTTAAAAACCGATTTGTAGGTCAAACTGGTCAGGCCACCGGGTTGATTGGGCAGGCTGGATCAACCGGTCGGGTCAGTTTTAATATTATAAATAAATTTAGATATTTATACATATGAATACTTCCAATATACAAACCCTAAATCTCACTCAGAACAAGCTATTTACTCCTTTAAAGCCTTCATCCTCAATAAGTTTAAGAAAATGAAAATTTGTTGAGCTTTGAAAAGAAGTGAAGAAGAAGGGTTGAGGAAGTTGCATCAGATTTGTTAGTAATTTATTTTTGGGGAAATGACAGAGAATCTCTTATGATATGCACTTAAAACAGATGACCCCCTCCTCTATCAAAAATGGACAATGGATTACCTCCTTTATTTGTGTGATCTGTTTTTCGTCAAAGTTAACGGAATATTCTCATTCCATTAACATGTGCAGATCACATGATACTCCATTTTTGTATAATACTCGTATTGCCCCTCAACCCTTCTCTTTCCTCTTCCCCTTCTCTTTCCTCTTCCCCTTATTTCTCTCCAATTTCAGACGACAACAACAAATCTACAACTCAAATTTGAGAACCACGATTGAATTTGATTTTGGTTCAAGCAAATATTTAAAAATCAAGCCAAATTCAAAAAAGAAAAAAAAATCTGGCCACATCTGACCAGTGAGTACCGGCGTTCTGGCCAAAACGCTGGACCACGGGCGACCGTCGCCTCCTCCTCCCGAGCCACCGGCGACCGTCGTCGATGATGATCGCATCTCGCGCGGTGGAGGTGCGGCGCTGCTCGATTTCGACCTCAACCTCGCTCCTCCGCCGGAGGTCTCTTGATTTGGTTTTCCGAACAATTTTATTTCCAGAGAAAACCAGTTAAAATTCTCTTCCGCTGATGATGATGATGATGATGAAGAATTTAACTATTTTGATATGTTGTATATAAAAATGATAAAAAAGAGAAGAAGAAACAGATCAGATCTACCTTTTTGCAGCTGAGAAATTGTTGCTTTCTCGTTGTTTTAGATTTAAATGTAGCCAGTAACTGTTTTTATTTTATTTTTCGTTCAATTAAAATCTTTCCGATGATGAATATGAGATCCAGAGAAAATATTCTGTCATGTGATGTTGATTAATTTTGGCTTGCTGTTGAGAAAACAATAATATTATTTCCAGATTCTTGCTCTGTTAGTTACAGTTGCAGAGTGTGACTTGAAGCTCTGAAAATTTTCCTTTTCTTGCATTTTCTCGCTGGCCAAACAGAGGCAAGACCAGAACAGTTGCCACTACTAGTTATTTTATTTTGTGCTGACTATTTGACCAAATATTGATTCGTTATAGTTAATTATTAATTCATGTAGCATATCCTATTTATCCTTACTTTTATTATTTAATTAGCCCTATAGCCGACCTTCATAACAATGAGTTAGGCCTTGTTTAGTAACATTACTAAATAAATTGTGGTGTACGAACATGTGATTGTATGTTCGAGAGACCCGGAATTCAACTGCGTTTGGTAGGAGAGAGCTTTGTTATTCTTAGGGAACATATGATTGTATGTTCGAGACCCAGAAGTTGCGTTTGGTCGGAGCTTTGTTATTCTTAGGGCCTAGGGGTCTACGTTTCTTGCTCGAATGAAAAATTAGCTTGAGTGTTGTATGACTTAAAGTGTCGATCGCGATTCCGTTTTGAAAACCTCATAATTAAGACAATTCTTTTATTTAAGAAATATCATTTATGTATGCTTCTTAAAATGTATGAATTGATAATTTAAATTATTACAACCGATCCAATTCGATCGACCTCATTTACTATTTATTTATCAGTATAATATAATAGAATTGGTTTATTTTATCGACAAATTAGATCGATCGAATATACATTCACGAGGAGAACAATCATTCACATTTAGTCGATCCTCCTTAAATGAGATCAAAATCTCAGAAAATATTGAGCTCTTGTTGAGCTCTGTAGAAACTTGTCTCGTTAAAACACAGTTAAATGATTTTATTCGAATTTTGTCAATAACATAATTTTATCAACAAATTAGATCGATCAAATCTTTATTTTATGAAGGCAGTAAAATCAATTACATTTTATCTCTTTTATAAATGAGACCAAAAAATTACGGAAAGCATTGAGCTCGTAAATGATCAGCTCTTTAAAAAAGCTTTTATAGGAACTTGTCTCCCTCGAGTCGAAATTTCATGATCTTTATTGCATATTTTGTCGATGTTTGTTTTAAATTTTGCTTATGTGACATTCTTTAAGCAATAGTGGTACCAAACAGACATCGACTCTCCTTCATCTCCAAAACAAATATTCGGTTCAACTTAGGTTCGGTTTGTGGTATTCGTGCTTAAGGTTTATGGGTAATACAAGCATCACAAGTCTTGAGATAGGATTCGTAGTACGCGGGTGATACGATTCAATTCCTGCGTATAGTTCCTGGTTGGTTTCTGGTTTAGGTTTGCCTGTTTTTTGGTGTTATAGGTTTGCATTTTATTTATGCTCAGATGGTTTTGTTGGTCTCTGTGTCCTTTGGAAAAACACAATTTCTTTTGTAAATCGATCCAAGACTTTAGGGCTCTTAGGTTGTTCGGGAGTATCTGGGTCAAATGTTGGTCCTAGGGGTAGAAGTACGTAGATCATATTTTTGATCCATCTTGTATTCCGTTCCAAATCATATTTATACTTGATGAATATTTTGATTTCTAAAAAAAAAAGTCATTAGATTACTCTAATATGATATGAAAGAGACACGAATTCGTTTGATCGTGTATATTTACATGGATTTGTCTTAGGTATGTTAATTCATGTATGCGAGTCATGTTGAAGCTTTAGTATTATGTTAAATAAGTCTATTATGTGCTCACTAAACATGTTGAATTATAAAAACACGACTTATCATGAGTAGGCTGACACATCAAGACTATTTTAAGAGAATTATTAAGGAGAAGTTAGTTAATGTGGTATAATTACGTTTAAATCCTCATGAACATGTGTTTTTTACACTCAGTGGACACTAACTAAATTATCATAAAGATTTTATTGATAATTCATATTATAAATAACTTTCTGAAAAGAAAAAAAACATTCATTTTGGGACAAAAACCCAAGAAAAATAAGACACACATTTTGAGATAGATAAAATATAATACAAATTCATTAAAATGTCTTACATAAAAATTTATACTATCTCCATCCCAAAATGAGTGTCATGTTTCAAATGAATTTTTGTCTCAAAATAAGTGTCCACTTTCTCTTTTTAGGAAGTTAGTTATGCATGAATTGTCAATAATATCTCCATAATAAGTTAGTTAATATCTATTAACACATAATCATGAGGATACAAGAGTAAATATATCACACCAACTAACTTTTTTCTTAATTTTTCTCAAATTAAAAAGAAAAACACTCATTTTAGGATGTAGGGAGTATTAATTTACAATTGTATGATTTTGTTGGAAAATGAATTGTCCTCCTATGCATGACATATGATATGGTGTTGCTAGGTTGGCAACTTTTGGGGGTGGCCTAGGCATAAAGGGCTGCTACATCTGTCTATGTGGAATACAGTTGGGGCACATGTCATGTCCCGCTTAATTAGCCACTTAGCCTAGGTTCTTTTGTTTTGAGCCCTTCACATTATTTCTACATTATATATGCTGTCTTAAATTTTAGGGAAAACTTTAAGAACACGGTTTCGTAGTTTTGAAAATATAAATTGGAGAATACAAATTTTTTGTTTGTATGAAACACAATTTTGGAAAATATATACTGTTTTGAGAAACTGAGTTTCAATAAAACATTTAGAAAAAAAAAAAACAAATTTCGAAAACAGGCATGGAGCATCACAGTTAATACCAAAAGCAAACGAACATAATAGGACCCGTAAACTAAAAACGAGATAGAAGTAAAGAATTGTGAGAAAACATAAAGCAAAATTAAAACAAATTCACATATCATTTTAACTAATAAAGTTCACCTTAGAATATACATACTTCTATACCACTTACAGATGAAACTCACAATCTTCTCGTTATGATAATTTGAGCTCTGGGTTGTAGTCATAGTGCACTCTACAAACCACCTTCAACGATTGCTACCCACGACTTACCTCCAACAAGCTCGAAACCACCACAAGATTCAACAACAATCTCTCACACGCTCACAAGAAAAATAAAAATCAAATATCTCTAGTTTATGTGAGGAGCGTGGAGAGTAAGATGGGGACAACCTTTTACAAAGACAAAAAAATAAAAAAAGTGTAACAACATAATTAATTGAGCTTTTAACTCAATTAAAGGGAACCTTTATGGAGACGTTTTCTTAGTATCAAATATAATTGGGCTCCTAGTGAATGGAACATGCATGATCTCTAAACCAATAATTATTCTTCTTTTTCGACATATTGTGCCCACCTCTGTGACGTTTCTCTTTCCGGCGGCAAGCCTCATCTCAAACTCTGCCAAGCAAAGAATCCTCCCCTGCACTGACATGCTTTGGCTCCCTTGCGTTCCGCCTAAAATTCAAACTTTTGATTGGGTATCCGCCTTATGCAACATTCTAACTAAAACTTTATTGGAGGACCTGAGAGCTAGGATCTTCATTGCTGGTTGTTTGTGTGTTTTTTGCCTCATTTGTTTCGAAGAGTGTGATCATGTTTTGATGCATTGTAGTTGGGCTGGTCGATCAAGTATGGTAAAGCATATTTAAATGGTGGTCAATATCGGTTGTTCTCTCCCGTACGGTTGCTGACCTTTTGGCTCAATGGATGTCCCTCCTCAAGTCCAAGAGAGCTCGCCTCCATTGGAAAGCTTTGAGTCCCATCACATTATGGTTTATTTGGTTGTCAATGAGATGTCGTCTTCAACAATAACGACCCTGAATATCGTTTTCAGTTAAAAGAATTAAAAACTACTTGTTGCTTCCATGCACAACGCAACCACATATCATCCCTGCAGTTTAGAGTTTTGTCTCTCTTCCCCTCTTATCTTCTCTCTTAATTGTAACAATTTTTTCAAACTTTAGTTGATTTTGGGCCTCCCTGTACTTTGTTTTATCTATGAAATAAAATATTGATTTCTGATAAAACAAATGACAACCTTTTATAGAGATTGGAAGATGAAATATATGTAACAACGTAATTGAACTTTTAACTCTATTAAATACTTAAAATTTTGAACTTAATTGATTATGTACATAAACTCCAATAATTTTTAATCCAAAAAGATAAAACCCCTTTGACTTTAGACATTCGCTCAAATGTCGAGCCAAACGAGCGTGTGAGCTTAGTTTGGTTTACTACTCAAATACTTATTTGATAGTATTAGAAGTGCAAATATATTTAAACTCTAATTGTATTTTTTAATACTTATCTCATATTAATATATAAACCACGATTAAATCATCCTAATAATTAACCATTTTTAGTTTATTTTTAATTATGGATTTCCACGTTCATAAAATTTCATAATATCATATATTAATAGTCCATGTGTCTTAGTTCAAAATGAAACCTTTAACTTATAAGACACTAACCTAGGGTAAGAGATATTACCCTATAAATGCCTTTAAAATCCACAAATTCATACTGGTAAAGCAAAACACAAATTTAACATATCCAGTTTTTTGTGATGGTAACTATCGATTTAAACAAACACTTAGTAAGTCAACTTTTAGCAACACATAACCAAGTGAATTGGTCTCTTGAACTTGAGTCCTTGATGTAAATGCATTAGAAGACTACAATTGTCCATAGACTATTCCAACAACTTATAAGGTGAATACATTTTGGTCTTACTCTCTAATTTAGGGATGCACTGCTAGCAACTCTAGCATCTCGTTCAAAGACTAGACCTCAATAAAAACTTAATGTTTTTATTAATCAACAGTCATCAATACCTTTCAGATTTAATCCTTTATGTGGAATCTCAACTTAGACAATTTAGGTTGATACTACAGATAAACCACCTATGTGCTTCAGTCTCATCCCCAACTTAAACTTCAGGACTTGATGTGAGTTAAGACGTTTAGTTAAGAGATCGTGTGTGTTATCTTTGAATACAGCGAAATTCCGGACAATAACCTTCTTATGTAATTGTCCATAAAACTAAAACCTTTCTCCTCAAAACATGACATGGATAAAGTCAAAAGAATGGGCTTAAAACCAAGCCCATTCTCATATTGGCCATATTCATATCCAAATCCAATAACGAAATTAAAGTCCTCTCTACGGCGCCGTTTCGCTCTCACTACGTGTGGCTCGAATCACAGCGCTGTTTCTTCTTCTTCTTCCTCCTGTGCTCAGGACATTCGTGTGTTGGTGATCGGCAAACCTTTTCTAGGGTTTAATTCGCAAATCACGTCCACCGGAATGTCGACGACGGCGCTGAAGACGATATCGGCGGCTCTGAAACTCGTGGACACCAAGAAGGAGATCTTGAAGAAGGCTTTCGAAGACCTTCAAGCCCACTCCTCCCTCCTCTCCTCCTTCTCTCTCAACTGGTCCGATATCGACTCCCACTTCACCTCCGTCCATAACTCCCTCACCCACCGCTTCCACCGCCTCGAGTCGCTTGAGGCCGAACAATCCCTACCTGCAACCGCAAACGACCCATTTTCGTCATCGCAACCGCCGGCGAGTCAAGACCGAGTTGACCTAATCTCCGACACTGGGCCTGTTCAACAAAATGAGCCTTCTTCGTCCAATGCTCTGGGCCAGGCGGCGGCGCGGCCTCAATTGAGGGTGTTTTGTGAGAAGATGGACGGGAAGGGGCTGAGGAGGTACATTGGAGAGCTTTCGGGTGAGCGGGCTGTGATTAAGAATGAGCTCCCTGACGCGATTCGGAGAGCCCCCGATCCTGGGGCGCTGGTTCTGGATGCGGTGGAAGGGTTTTATGCGCCGATTAAGGGAGATTGGGACTCGAAATTGGGGGCTAAGAGGAAAATTTGTGAGCTGTTGTTGGAGACATTGATGGGTATGAACCTTAGTTGCAGTGGTGAAGTGAGGGAGAGAGCTAGGGAGCTCGCTATGGAGTGGAAATCGAAGGTGAATATCAATGAGGATAACATGTCATTGTCTATGGGGTTTTTGCTTTTGGTGGGGGCTTACAGGTTGGTCTCTGAGTTTGATAAGGATGAGCTTGTTGATTATCTTCTTCTCATTTCTGTTCGGCACCGGCAAACTACTGAGTTAATTCGGGTTATTGGTTTGCAGGACAAAGTCCCCGGTAAGTCAAAATTAGATTTGTCTTTATGCATTTTATATGCGAATGCTGATTATTCATAATGTTAATTGATTGATCATGGGTTTATGATGTTAGTTATGTTGACACAATTTGGATACATCTGGCCTATTTCCTATAGGTGATCAGTGTTCAGGATAGCTGTACTTCGAATATATGGGCTGAAAATCTTTGCCCAACGACTCGTTTATCTCTTCCACTATAGCTTTGTTTCTTGAGTTTGAAGTTTATATTGATCTCAATTGGTTTAGTGCTGAATTGTGGATTACATGTATTGTTTTTATTTATGTCACCATTATATCGCACCCCCTTTACGAAGTTTCATACTTGAAACCATGGTTCATGAGTTCATCATTGTTTATTTCACTTTTCTTTTGAAGCATTGGTCTTTCAAGATTTGCCTTTACTCTCTTTAAACCTATTTCAGCATTTATATTCCCTGCAACTCTCCCTGTTATATCATACTCCTTCCATTCCAAAATGAGTGTCCTGTTTCTCATGAATTTTTGTTCCAAAAAGAGTTCTCTTTCATTTTTTAGAAAGTTAGTTATGCATGAATTACAAATAGCATCCCTATGATAAGTTAGTTAGTATTCCTTGAATTTGTTACTACACATGTTCATAAGGATACAACAGGAAATGTACGACATTAACTGTATTTTCCTTAATTTTTCTCAAAATGGAAACCAAGAAATTCATTTTGGGACGGATGGAGTATATCACATGATGTCGTCTTTCTTCCAACTATTGCTTCTTAATTTCTTTTCTGTTTAACCTTCTCATGATTAGCTTGATGAAACATTCAAACTATGGGATGAAAAGTATGGGAAATTAAGCTTTCTGATTTGGACAATGCTTCAGAGAAGTTGTTTATTTGTTAAAGATCATCCTGATTGAGAGGATAAATTTACTCTCTTTCATATAGTATGTTCATGTTCATGCTCATATCAATTTTCAGCATAGCTGCTTGATGAGCTTAAAAGTTGTATGTGCAAAGATGTAATCATTTTTTTATGATTGCAACATCTGTTGTATACATTGTTGGATGGTTCCCGGTGTGATTGGCTTCTTAGTACTTATTGTTTGTATTCTTATGTTTTGTTCTAAAACATTACTACTCCCATGTAAGAACCTGTACCTTTCTTCTTGTAAGACTTAATAATTACATAGTGAAAAAATGTTACAAGCAAAACTGGTGCCGTTAGATTAAATGCTTGTATGTATCGCATAAGTAATATTTTAGTTGCACTTTGAAAAAAAAGAAAGTAATATTTTAGTTGCTAAAGTTTGTGAAACTGAAAACTCAAATTGGAAACAGCGACAAATTGGCTAGTGGTATTTGAAATTATTGGGCACAAGGAAGGCATGGTTTCATAGTATGAAAGAAATTATGATATCGTGAAAGTCTTAATATTAAGAGGTAACAAGTAGACAAGCTGTGAGTGTGAAGTTATTGGCTTAGCTGTCTTCTATGAGTGAAACATGAGTTACATTCTTATATCATATGGATTAAGCAGGAAAAAAAATACATAGAAGTGACTGCAGAATGGGAAAGCTGACACAACACAATGATTAGTGAAATTAGAACTATTTTATGTATAGGAAGTGGCCTTTCCCTCATTCTGAAGTGGAAACGAGAACCTGGACATCACATCCTCTTGGCTCTCATAAATGTAGTTTTAGGGAGGACTGAAGAGCAGTATTAGTTTTTGCTTATTAGACATATGCACTTAGAACCTTCGTTTGCAACCTTGAATTTGTGCAAGTAAACTTTTGGTGTCAATCAGATCCCATTGGCAAGGAAATCTTAATGCGTTTTATGTGGCGAGCAAGGCTTTTGTTGGGTTTATTCAATCAGACCCCATGTGTGAGCCCGCTCAACTCCCAGGTCAATGAGTCAGCTCCAATATCAGTATAAAAGATGTTTATTATATTATAATGGTTATATCACATGTTTTTTGTGAATATTTTTATCAAATGTAGATTAACTGCTTCTTACTACTTTTGGGCTGAAGTACCAGGGTCTGATTGAATCTGTTTCATGTATTACAGATCTTATTCAAAAAGTTATAAGTAAGGGCAAGCAACTTCTCGCAGTCAAATTTGTTTTTGAATTTAATTTGACAGACAAGTTCCCACCAGTCCGTCTTCTAAGAACTTACATCAAAGAGTCCAAGAAACTTGCCCAAAAAGTTCGCATGGAAGGAAATAGCTCTCTTAAGTCACTGGTAAGTTCAGTCTTATTTAATTATGAAGGTATGTTTTAATTCTGAGTCAAGCATATTTCTGTATGCACATTTAAATATTTAATGAGTTTGTATGCAGAATGAAGCCACGGCCAAAGAAGTCAGTGCAATGAGATCAGTAATTAAAGTTATTGAAGAACACAACCTTGAACCTGAGTACCCAAAGGCTAAACTTGAAAAGCATATAGAGCAGCTAGAGAAGGAGAAGGCAAATAGGAAGCGCAATGCAACAGCAGCTCCTGCTGCCAAGCCACAGCAGCAAAATGGAAGTAAGCGCTCTCGAACTACAGTGGCAGTTGGTCCTGCTGCAGTTCCAATGAGTGTTGCTGGTCCCAGCTCAACTATTTCTTCGTTCCAGCAATCTCATCTACCGCAGGCAGGTTTGTTGCTAGATCGCTCAGCTCTATACATGGGCTCAGCAGCTGGGCCGTATGGGCTGGTTGGATCCACCCCTGCTGCAGCCCCTTATGTGGGCTCATCCTCAGCTGGTTTGTATGGTGTGGCAGGAGGGCCTATTGGGTTCCCTGGGAACCCAAGCCCTGCTGGGTCCCAATTGTACACATCAGACCCACACTTGATCTCTAGTTATTCTGATAGGCCAACTTCCTATGGTGTATATAGTATGCCACCTCAATACCATTCAGCTTACTATCCTCAGTAGTTATAGCATCTATTTGTTTTTTGCTATATTGTTGGATGTTATCATGACTTTAGCAACTTTGCAGTAATGGTTATCAAAAAGTATATATTGCTTCTTGATTGCCATGATTGTACAACAGCAACTATATTTGAAAACGAGATTTCAGGGCTGTTTGTCTGGTGTCACTGTTTAACTAACACTATCATCTAAATATTTTAGGTTAATCATTAAAGTTTTTATTACAAAAATTATATTTAGGCTAGTTTTATTTGTATGGCCAGTTATTTTGTTTCCAACGATTTAAGTGTATAAAATAAAAATAGTATTAGGATCCTTGCTCTCTATATAGAGAGAGAATAAAGAATTTAAGCCAAATATTTTGACTTAGCCTAAGCCAAATAATTATTGGCTTAGGATTCTCTCTCTCTCTCTCTCTCTATATATATATATATATTAATATTAAAATGCCTCATGATATTGTTATCATTGGTGTTACTTCAACCATTTCAAAATGCTTGTCAACTTTCCATTTTGATTAGTTAGTTATGTATGAATTATCGAAACTATCACTAGAACAAGTTAGATAGAACCCGTGTAGGGGTATTAATGGGAAATCTTACTCTAACTAACTTATCTTTAACTTTTACATAAATGCAAAAGTGGACATTCATTTTGGGATGACAAAAGAGTATTATTTTGGTAAAGCAATAGGACCCCATACCCCAATAATATCATGGCTGTACTTGTGAATTTGAACATGAAACCTGTCTCTGGATATATGATATTGCTATTCTTTATATGGATACACTACACTAGGTTTGTTTCTGCATGTCTTTGTTACAATGTAGAGTAGATGTATATGCTGCCTTATCATGCCGTAATCACGCAAAAAAGAAGGGACATGGTATGCTTTGAACTCTTGCAGCGCCTTGTAGCTTTTCGGGTCAAAGATTGGAGGGTTTTGTGTTCAAAATGCAATTAGAACAAGAACTGGACTCATGAAGTTCATTATACATCTTAAAACAGAAGACAAACTTGTATGTCTGTATGTAATGTATGTCTGTGTGTTGTTTTAATTGTTGAGAATTTGGTTGGAGAAAAGGATATTCTTGCTTTGCTTGTATTCTATAACAGTATATTATAAACACCCAGCAGCAAGTCCCTGTTAGTCTGGTCATAATTACTTACATTTCCCAGTTAAAGCATTAGTATTTGCATAAAAATCACAAATTAAACTCAAACATAATCATCCAAATGTATTTTATTTGATTCTGTTGTCTTGGATCACAAAATGAATCAAACTTATCAATACACCAGTTTTTTTTTTTTTTTCAACTTCTTTGTTTGAATTTGATAAAATTAGGAATCTTTATGGGTCAATTTTCAATATGCCAACCCTTGTAGGTTGGATTTAAAGGCATTCCATGATATTCCTTTTTTTTTTTTTTTGTGTGTGTATGAATTGCCAATCGTATTGAAATTTTATATTTCAATTGGATCGTCAGTATTTTGATTCATCTCTTCTAAAGAGAAAGGGAATTTGACAAATAAGTAATTTTATCTAATCTTCCAATTTTACTAAATATCTTCGATCAGATTGATATGATTGCAACTCACAACATTATATTTCATCCGCCCTAAAAATGTTTTATCTATTTTATTTTTCAAAAAAGTTAAAAAAAAAACGCTATCTAGTCTTGTATGTTTACTCTTCTATCACTATGGACACTTGTTTGTCAAATTCAAGAGATACAAACTTAAGAGACATCTTGTATATTGGGCAGCACATTACATTTTTTATTGCCACATCATCAAAAATTAAATAGAATATGAAACGAGGTTAGAATATGTCCTACTTAAATTGAACAAATTTTTCAAAATACCATACTAGTTAAAATTTGAAAAATTTGTACAACTCAAATAAGAGTAATATGGGCATCAGTTGACTGATACTACCTCCGTTTCAAAATAAGTGTCGTTTTAGAGATTTTCACACATATTAAGAAAAGAT